>ABLG01002255.1:0-11787 GCA_000172435.1 Meloidogyne hapla
AATATTTAGCTAATATTAAAAGTTATGATTAAACATTAATTTTTTGGTATAATTAAATTATCTAAAAATCATCATAAGAGAAGTTTTTTTTTATTGAAGCTCGGACCGAATAAAAAGTTTTAAATCGAGAATAGACTTTATTCAATAATTATTTAAGATTATAATATGTAGAATTATGTAATATTTTTTAATATCTTTTCTATTGTAATTATAGATTTCCCTTTTATTTTTTTAAATTTATCCAAAAAATTAATCAAGAATTTGTCATTGAAAGTTTTTTATATATTTTTTATTTTAGTTTTTTTATATATATTTTTTTCTTTTGCCTTACAATAATACTAACTAATAAAATTATAATCAATCAAATATTAACGAATTAACTCTTTAATTTATTCTTTTACTTTGGCTAAAAATTGATCAGCCCGTTTAGAATTCTCGCAATTTTCCCAAAAATCTTTTTTTCCTTTTTTTCTTAATTAATTTGCTTTTTTATCTCCAAATTATTTTTCTTTACTTTTCTTGTCTTTTCATCACATTAACTAACTCAGTTGATATAAAATATCATTTGTTCGCCCTGACAAACGTTAATCGACTGAAGTTAAACTAATATAAGATTTTATATATAAATATTTTCTTTCTCTAAATGAAAGGCCTAGAAAAGTAAATTAATAGTTTAATTTAAAGGAAAATAAAATAATTTAGTTAAAAATAAAGGCCAATCAAAAAATGTCATCATACATTGAAATTGGAAATTAAATAATTATTAATATATATTATATTATTACTAGAGATTAGATACGAATTTTGAAGACTTTGGATTTAATAAAAATATAATACATATTTAAATTTAATATTTGATTTATCCTTTACTGTTAAATTAATTTTTAATATGTGCAAAAAATAATAATTTTAAAACTAGATCAAGCCGCTATATAAATAATCATCTGCTAAAAGGTTGATATTTTGGATAAAACCAAAAATGGCCAACAAAATATGGAACACTTAAATGCACTAACAAATTATTTTTATAAGCACTTAAATATCAAATATAAACAAATAATTCAGCCTTTTACTAAAATATTCTAATAAATTTAAAAAAAAATATTTGCCAACCATTTTCTATATTGAAAAAAGCACTTTTTATGTGTTCGCACAAGCGTGTTCCCTTGGGCACATCAGTCGAAAAGCGTAAAATATGTCCTAAACTACGCATATAGTTTCAGAAATATTTTGCTTTTAAAAATACTTTTATTGACCAATATTTTGCTTGCTTTTGAGTGTTTTTCTGTTATTTTCTTTTTGTTACCACACTTTTCACACTTTCACACTCTCTACCCTCAATTCTTTTTTTTTATATTTTGTGTTCAAGCATTTTTTTTATTTTTTTTATTCTCGGCGTTCTTGGCTTTTTTCTTTTTATTGTTACTTTTTTGGGCCTAACTTTTTTTTTATAAAAAAATCTACTAACAATAAATATGTATATTTCTCTACTTTATATTTCAAGCATTTTTTGAAATGTTAGAATTTTTAAAAAAAAATTTTAAATTTAGCCTTAGGCCGCAAATGTCGCGCCCCCTTTTTAACTTCCCCTTAAAATTTTTCCCCAAATCAACTAGTCTTTTCTTTCTCCATATTACCGCGTTAACGTACATTTTTTCTTCAAAAGAGTAGTCACCTAAAAAGAATTTATCGCCGATTGCGGCCTTTGTTTTTACTTTTCACTATCAATTATCAACAAATGACAGTAGAGCCTAACAAAAATTAATTTGGCTTTTTAATAGATGCAATAAAGAAATAAAATGACAAATAGAAAACCGATAAATAAAAGGAATGCGACAAAATATTATGGAAGTATTTTTTTTCTTTCTATTCTCGTTTGCTATCAAATAGTTAAAAAAAATAATATTTTTAGTAGAAACAGCTGCTTCCATATTTTTTTTAAATAATAAACGTTTTTTTTCCTTCCGCAATGCACACAAACTAGCACGCTTTTTCTCGATTTTTTAACAATAGAATGCTATGCCTTTTTTCCCAACAAAATAACATTAAAAACCCCCTCCAACTCCCTAAAGAAAAGAAAATGACGAATTATGAGAAGTTTAGAATAGAAAATAAATAAATGAGTCAGTCAGATTTTATTTATTTTGCGCATTTTTATTTTTCTTATTTTTAATAGGTAAAAATAATATTTATTTTTAAAATTCTTTTATTTTAAACTTTTTTTTTTAAATAAAATAAAATAATAATTCTTCTATAAATATTATAAAACATTAAATTATTAAAAATTAAAAATTTTTGCAATAAATATTCTATTTATTATATCTTTTTCTAAAACATTTTTGCTAAAAAGTAAAAATCATTAATTAATTTTAAATATGTATAAAAATGTAAATCCAATTTATATTTATTAAATATTAATTTCATCATTATTTTATTTTAAATAAATTTTATATTTATATATATGTAATTCTAAAATATTAATTTTATAATAAATCTAAATTAATTAAAATTCGCAACTTTTTTTAATTTCAAATAAATGTGATTTCTCTTTTTATAATATTTTATTATATCAAGTTCATTATTTCTCCATCATCGAAAGAACCAAACAATTCAAAATTGATTTTTCTATAGGATTACACACAAATAAAAATTTTAAAACCTTGCGCCATTAAATAATATTTTTAAATTAATAAATAACAAACATATACATACATATACTATTTACTATATAATTTTAAAATTTAAACTGGATATTTTGTAAAGCCCGGTATTACACTAAATTTTATATTTATCTCTCAAATTACCTAAGTTCGAGGCTTTTATTCTCTATTTAAATTTAAATACAACACAAATTCAAGTTTATTTAATAACCAAATTCAGTCCAAAACAAGCCAAAATATATAAGATGGGTATTTATAGGAATAGATAAAGGCAAGAAGTAATTGAATATATTTTTGATTTATGGGTTAGGAAAATATTGATAAGGGAAAGTTATTTGAATATAAAGAAAAAAATTCGAAAGATTTCTAGTGGGGAATGTTTTAAAGAAAAGAAACATTTAAAATATATTTTGAGGGAATAATTCAAAATAAATGGGCAAAAACATTCAAAATATTAATTAAACAAAAACATCAAATAACATTGATTTTTTCTCAAATTTAATTTTTCTTAATATTTATACTTGACAAAAGGCTAACTGAAAATAAATTATAAATATAATTTACCTAAATTAATTTTCTTTTATTACGTCTGTCTTTACACAGTTTGGATTAAATGGCCTGAGAATTTTCTTTTTTAATCCTTAAGTGGGTTTCTCATCTTTCAGACTAAATCCTATCTTGTAAAGTGCTAATATTTTTGATAAATAATTTTATCTACTTAATAATATTTGTATCTTTATTTTAAATTCTACAAATATTTAAATTCATTTTTATTTTTTAAAATATCCAATATTCAATTTTATTTTTTAGTAATTTTTAAATTTTTTAACTACTATATTTAATTTAACAAAAATCTCTCTATATATTGGACAAACTGGACGTCATTTCCCAGCGTCAAAAACAGCTTAACAGGAGCAACAGCAGCAAAAAGCTGTCATCTAAAAGTCCACAGCAACAAAACTATAAAGCGTCCACAATTAATACCCGAGGTGGGGAATGAACGGTATCTAGATATATTTGTACTATAATATTTATAGTATATATGTATACCTAATACTGTATATATTTTATTTAAAACGTAAACTCTAAAATAATATTTAATTTATATTTAATATGTATTCGAATTCAATTCATTGTTAAGATCTAATTAAGAGTCCTTTTGTTAATTTATATAATTTTTAGTTAAAAGTTCTTTAATTCCTAGTTTGTAAACTACACTTTAAATGTGAATTTAATTTCTTTCAAAAATCAGTTAAGCTTTTCGGATTTGGGTTGAGAGTCCACGGACTATTTCTTGTTTCATTATATTCATCTCGTAAAACTCTTTAAAATTACATATATTCGTCCATAAATAAATTTCACCCTTAAACTTTATTTAAAATAGATAGCACAATTCTTGGCTTAACCAGAAAGCATTCGCATCGGTCATCTCAACATAACTTTCATAAAAATTCTCAGCATTACCACCACCAACAACAACCATTAACTAACCGGCTTAGACATCATAGTAAAGAAAGGAATTCACCTTCTTCTTCTGTTGTTAGCACAAGCACTAATAGTTCAGTCGTTTCATTTGATCAACAACCTAGAGAGCATCGAAAAGAGCATTTTCTACCTGCCGATAAATTTGCTCTTTGCTTTCAGGCGAGTAAATACTATAAAAATTGGGGATTAAAAGAAAGAAAACGTTTAAATCAATTAGTAATAGATCATTCATAAAATCGATATATTTGACCATATTTTCTGAAAATATTCTCAAATTTTTTTGAACGTGGATAAATAAAAGATCCATAGAATTTACCAAAAATATAAGTTTTATTTTTTTTTCTTAAAAATATTTTTATCCAGAAAGCACTTATTGTTGGAAAAAAATTAGACGATAAAATTCGGCTGGGCTCGGCCCACTCCATGGCTGATAAGCAAGTCCAAGGCCAACAGGCCAAGGCAGTAACAACAACAATTGAAAATAATACAAGTAATGGAGGAAATCCAGCTGTTGAATTAGAATTTAGGCCAAATAATGGAGTATTTTTTATTTTTATTTTTCAATTTTTAATTTTTAAAGGCAAATTCTATTGGTGATTGTAATTTAAATAATGGAAGTCAATCAGCACGTAGTAAATCACCTGGTGGACATATAATTAATAAAATCTCTAATTTTGCTCGTGGCCGATATAGAAATAGCCTTAGCGAAAAACAAACAAATTCTGTGTCTTCTGACGATAAAGTTCGAAAGGTTTTTAAATAAATAATGAAAAAATGAAAATAATTAATTAATTTAGGATATAAATCGTGAATTGACAAGATGTCGAGAAAATGGGGAGACAAGGCTAGATCTGAATTCATCAGAGGTAAAACAATTTTTAAAAAATTTATTTTAATCTAAAAGTAACTTTTCTTTTAAAATAATCAAAACTAGTTTTATTTAAAATTAATTTTAAGCCCAAACTTTTTAAAAAAAAGTTTTTCTTATATTTAATTTTAAAAGTTTTTATTTAATTTTTTTTAGCTTACAAGTATTCCCAATTCAATACAATCATTAACACAACTTACAGAATTATTTCTTTATAAGGTTTTTATATTTTATTTATTTATTAAAAGTATATATTTTTTAGAATAAATTATCTAGTTTACCTCCAGCTGTTGGTCAATTAATTAATTTACGTATTTTGGGTCTTAGTGAAGTTATTTAATTTATATATTTTTTTTTTAAATTTCTTATTTAAAGAATTCTTTGTCAACTCTTCCATATACCCTTTCTTCTTTAAAGAAATTGGAAACTTTAGATTTACGGCATAATAAAATTAATGAAGTTTTAAATAAAATTTTTTTTTATTTAAATAAATTTTTAAAGGAAATTCCTTCAGTTGTTTTTCAAATGGAATCATTAGAAACGTAAATTAAAAATAAAATCTTTTCAAAAAGATTATTTTCTTTTAGACTTTGGCTCCGTTATAATAAAATTAGAACAATTTCACCAAATATTAAGTAAATTTTTAAAAAATAAAATTTTTTAAAAATAATTTTTATGTGCCTAAAACGCTTAAAAATGCTTGATTTGCGTGAAAATAAAATAACAGAATTGCCATCTGTTATGTCAGGAATGAAATGCCTTTCTATTTTATTACTTTCTTCAAATCATTTAAAAGCTATACCTGAAGGTTTTTTTATAATTTAATTAAAATAATTATTTTTAATAAAAAGAAATTGGTCAATGTTCACAATTAACACAACTTGATTTACAACATAATGAACTTGTTAAATTACCAGAAAATATTGGTTATTTTTTTAAATAATTATTTTTTAAAATTAATCTTAAAGGTTTACTAAATTCTCTTAAACGTCTTGGAATTCGTTATAATCATTTAACTGAATTACCTAATTTATTATCACAATGTACTTTAATTGATGAATTTGTTGTAGAAAGTAATAAACTTCAAGCTTTGCCTGTAAATTTAAAAAAAAATTATTTTTAAAAAAATAAAATTTTTAGGATGGAATTCTTTCTTCTTTTCCAAATTTAAAAAATATTAATTTGAGTAGAAATCAATTAAATGCTTTGCCACAAGGAGGTTATGAAATGGCTGTGGTAAGGAAATTTTGTAAAATATTTTTGGATTTTTAGATTTGTAATTTTTTGAAAAAAGAAATAAAATACTATCCTTTGTCAATCCTTTTATCAACAAAATTTAAAATTTCTTCTTTTTTCTAGTCAGTAAATGTAGAACATAATAATATTAATAAAATACCTTTTGGTATTTTTGCCAAAGCTGGACAACTTTCAAAACTTAATTTCAAAGAAAATGAACTTAGTGCTTTTCCACTTGATTTTGGTACTTGGATTACTTTAACAGAATTAAATATGTCAAATAATGATATTCAAGAACTTCCACCAGGTTTTTTTTAAATTTTAAAAAATAATTTTAAAATAATTTTTAGATATTGATAAATTAATAAATCTTGAAGTTTTGGTAATTTCTACAAATCGTTTAAAAAGACTTCCATCGCAAATTGGTTCTTTAAGAAAATTAAGAGAACTTGATTTAGAAGAAAATGAATTGGAAGCAATTCCTTCAGATATTGGGTTTTTAACGGCATTAACAAAACTTTGGATTCAAGTTTTAAAAGAAATAATTTTTTTTAAATAATTTTTTAAAGTCAAATCAACTCAATTCTTTGCCTAGAACAATTGGAAATTTATCTAATTTGGTTGATTTTAGAGTTGGAGAAAACCTCATAACTTTCATTCCAGAAGAAATTGGTTAAAATAATTTTTTATTTTTTTTTTAAATTTCTTTTTTTTTAGGTCATTTAGAGAATTTAAAAAGTTTATATTTAAATGATAATCCAAACTTGCATAGGTAAAATAATTTTTATTATTTTTTTAAATAATTTATTTTAGTTTGCCTTTCGAACTGGTGCTATGTTCTTCATTAGAAATAATGTCAATTGAACGTTGTCCACTTTCACAAATTCCTGCTGGTAAATAAATAATTTAAAAAAAATTAATATTTATTTTTTTAATAAAAGATATTACTGAAGGAGGCCCTTCACTTGTAATTCAATATTTAAAAATGCACGGCCCGTATCGAGGAGTGCTCAATATTTGATTATTTTAATTGATATCAATTTTAATTAACATTCTATTTTTGTTGCTTTTATTCTTCCTGTGCCGTTTTTTAACTTTCTTGCCGTCCAAATATTATTAGAGAATCTTTTTTTTTAAATATTAACTTTTACTCTTAAAATAACCAAACAAAAAACATACATTATGTGCACAAATTTTATATAAACAAATGAAATCTTATTTTGAATTATAATGAATCTATCTGTCAAAAAATATTTACAGAAAAGACCATCATGTTGGCAAGCTTAACTAGCTCTAATTGTAATTTTGACATTTGAAATCCAAACTAGTCTTGTAAAAATGTCGAATAAAGTGCGGCTGAAGTAGAAGAGATCAAGTAGAAAAGTATTAAATTAGCTTTGCTCAAAATATATTGTTAGGTTCTCAATATTTTGTTCTAATCTTGTCTCTAACAAGAATTATTTGAGAAAAAAAGGAGTTTTTTTCCAATTGTTTTTTCTTAAAATCTATTTATGAAATAACTTTTTTAAAAAATTTTATAATAAGCATTAAGTAAATTATCTTTTATCGCAGCTCTTTATCCAAAAATCAATTTAATAGAATAATATTTATCCCAAAAATTAATTATTTAATTTTAATATTAAAAAAATATTTTAACGGGAAGAACTGCCAAAAGAAATAATTTTTAATATTTTGTGCCAATTTCTACTTTTTTGATTAATTATAAAGAAAGAACAAATGGGTGGATAAAATGGAGTTGTTTATAATATTGAGTGTTGTAGAAAAGAGGCGATAAAGTCAATTATAAGCAGAACAGAACATAAAAATGTCACCAAAGCAATTTAGGCAACAATTATTACGACCACAATGTAAAAAACATGTCAATTTACTATTATTGAGTCGATTTAATTAAAGTACACTGCATGGCTTCTTCTTCTTTTTCTTTTGTTGCAGAGCAGCCTTTGTAGCCATTTCGAAGACTTCACGAATTCCCTGAATGTAAAAAATAATTATTAAATAGTTGGAAAAAATCTAATCATCAAATAATTTTTTTAAAAATATACATTTTTTAATAAAGTCTCAGAATCCCCGACTCTTGGGGTGGAAAATTCGGCGACAGGGGATGACATCGAGGTTAGGTATGGCCGTTAGGGGGTTTTGTAGGTGCGAAGATTCAACTTCGACGCCGTTTTGTTAACACTTTAGTTTGGTAATTAAAACTTTTGTTAACACTTTAGTTTGGTAATTAAAACCTTCAAAAAGGTATCTAAACCCCAAAGAATTCGTTACACAACACTTCATTTCAAATACCAAGTTAATTGATATGATAAAATTTGTGGGCCCCTTTTTATTAAATTAAATCAAACCTCTTTAGTCTTCGCACTACATTCAAGATATGCATAAGCTCCTTAAAATATACAAAAACAATCATTTTAAAATATAAAAAATAATAACCAATCTGCTCAGCAACAGATTTCCCTTGTTCTGTCTTAATAGGATCTTGTTTGTTCCGTGAAAGATCACGAATTGTTTGCGGGTCATTACGCAAATCCTTTTTATTGCCAACCAAAATGATAGGCACCTAAACAAATTTTTTTATATTTTTTAGAATTAATAAAAAACCGAACACTATTTATATTTAAACTCACATTTGGACAAAAATGACGGACCTAAAAAGTAAAATAAATAAGAAATAAAAATGTAGAAGAAAAACCTCTGGTGTCCATTTCTCAGGAATGTTATCAAGAGAATCCGGAGAGTCAATACTGAAGCACATAAGAATAACATCAGTGTCTGGATAACTAAGTGGTCGAAGCCGATCATAGTCTTCTTGGCCAGCTGTATCCCATAAAGCTAACTCAACCTCAAATAAGTAAATCAATTTTTATGGACATTATTTGACACCCCAAATATTTAAATCAAACAATTCCGATTTTTATTCAAGTAAAAACCAAAATAGAAACCTGTTTCCCGTCCACTTCAATGTCTGCGACATAATTCTCAAAGACAGTTGGGACCTAAATATTTGCAAAAAATAAATAATTAAATAAAAATAAAATTTACATAAACATCTGGAAACTGGTCTTTGCTAAAAACAATCAAAAGACAAGTCTTTCCACAAGCTCCATCACCAACAATTACAAGCTTTTTGCGTATTGCAGACATTTATTAACTTAATGAAAATTTAAAATTTTAAATCGATTAATAATTAATTAGAAAAAAAATAAAAACAAAAATATGTTTTTGAATAAATCCTAAAAATTAAGGAAATTTACTTATTTAAAATATAAATATTCCAAGGTCGAAGAAGAAAACATTTCGACGTTAATTTTAAGGTAGTAAAGGACAAAATGTCAAAAAACATTTTGTCATTTCTTTCTTTGCCTATATTATTAGAATGTTAAAGGATTGGATTGGAACGATAATATAATAAGAAAACCGTTTTCGAATATAAAAATTTTAAAATAATTTTGCAAAAAATGTCGTCCTTATGGTTGATTTATATTTATGTATTATAAATTAATTTAAAGATTTATATATAAAAATAAAAAATATTTTACTAGCCAAAAGTTAAAAATGAAAGTGACGCATTTTTTAGATGATACATACTTAATGGTAAAATAAAATACTTAAAAAATTTTAAAAATCTTTATTGAGGTAGGTAATTTACAATTTTTAATATCATAACTAGGCTCTATGAATTGGGCAGAATGCATTTTTCTATGGGAAATTTTGTAAATTTTTTCTTCTCTTGGAATATATATATTATTAATAATTTAATGATTTTATATTTTAATATTTAGCCTTTTATGTGGTTATACAACAAAAAATTAGAGCACCTAAATTTCTATATCACTTGCTTTTCCTAAGGTCAGGAAGTAAAAGTCTTTTCTTCCCATTGACAAATTGACTTTGTCACTACTCTCTCTGAAAAACGGGCCAAAGAAAAAAGCATTTTTTTGTAAATTTTTTTCATGCTTTTCTCATCGTTTTTATGCCAGTTGAAGAAGACGCAGCAAAAATTGAAAAAGGAAACTAAAAGTAGAGAAATAAAGAGAGAAATTGAAATGATTAAAAGAGAATTTTAGACAAATTTTAGATAATTTAATTTTTATTTTAAAACATTTAATTGTCAGTTTTTCACGTTCCTTTAAATTTTATATTATTATTTTAAATTAAAATTATTAATTATATTTTTATTAAATTAGAATAAAGTTTTTAGAATTTTTCCCTTAATTTCCTTAATAGAAAGTTATTTTATAAAGAATGATTGAATAATATTAAAAGTTTTCCCATAGGAGATTCATTATTATAAGATGTTTTTCTTTAAAGTAAATAAGACAAAAAAAGAATTGTTTAAAAAGTTATTTTAAATTATTTTAATTAAAAGTTCCATCTTAATATTATGTGACTTAACAACAATTTATATATATAAATTTTTAAGTATTAATTAAATAATATTTTATTATAAAACTTATTTAATAAATAAATAAATTTATTTATTTATTTATTGTTGCTATTTTTCTATAATTTTTTTTTGCTTCTCGTTTTTGCGTGATTATCAAAAGATTTGTGTGGCAGACGGTGTACTTTAGATCAACCAAGAAAGCAGGAAATTGGAAAAGAAATGGATAAATCCTCTTTTGATTTCCTGTATTTAACAAATTAAAGATGGGCTAAAAAAAGAAAATCTTGATTTAAAAATTATTTTTTATTTTATATTCACTTTTAATTTTTATTAGTTAATTTTTATTGTCAAAAACAAAAGTCTTTATTTATATTTATTTTTATTTTTAAATTTTAGTTATAAAAAAAAATCAATTAAAAAAATGTCTGAAAAAATGAAAATAAAAAATAAAAACTTTAATTAAAACAAAAGTAAAAATAGCTAAAAGTCAGGATTTAATGAATCGAATAGAAGAGAAAAGAGAGGAAAGGGTAAAGGGAGTTGATATTCTTTTTAGATTTATTTCCCTTTTTTCTCAACAGCGTGATCTTAAAGTGATGTTTTTACTAATTTTTTAGCTTATTCTCTTTATAAAGATTTTTTTAACCTTTTATTTATTTTTATCCCATTTCTCGTAAATATAATAACTAGTTAGTTATATTTAATTAAAAAGAGAAGAACTTTTATTTTAAAGAAAATAATAATAAAATAATCCAAGTTTTAAGAAAATTTATTTTTCCTCTCCTTTTTAATAAAATAAATATATTTTATGGATTTTTTAAATTTAATATTATATAATTAGAAATAAATAATTTAATTATTAAACTCTTATTTTTTTCTTTTTAAATAAAAACAATTATTATTTTTATTTAAAAATAAATATAATCTTCAATAAAAATCTTTTTTTTTTTATTTTTTTAGATAAATATATTTTGAAAACAAAAGAACTTTTTAACACGGAAGAGCGAAAGTATTTTTATTTAAAATAATTTAAAATAGCTAATTCTCTCTAAAATGTGACCCAAACATATTTACCTAAATTACCTATTCTAATTTAGCTACCTTTTACAATTTTGGACACAATTGCTTTT
>ABLG01002252.1:0-17183 GCA_000172435.1 Meloidogyne hapla
CAATTATTAGCTTCAACTTTTCTAAACATACTGCAAAATACTTTATATGAAAATAAAATCAGCAAAATAAAATCATAAAAATATTATTAATATACTTTTATTTAGCAAAAGCTAGTAATATTTATTGAATTTAAAAAATAAATTAAATTTGATTTAATTAATTTAAAAATAGATTTTTGATAGAAAATATGTTTAAAATCAACAAAATAAAATTATCTATCGAGTCTTCCAAGTATTTACCTAACACTAAGAGGATAATAATTAATTTATAATCAAAGATAATTCCATAAGTATGTTAATTTATATAATTGATAATTCTTATAGATTTACATTATTTGCTTTCATTATTGAGCTGCGCAGAAAATCAGAATAAATATAAAATGGCAAAATATTATAATGTTATAAAAATATTTGAATAAAAATTTACTTTATCCTGTTATTATTAGAAAATTTATTATTTGTAAAAATTTATAGTTAAATATAAGAAATATAATTGTATAAATAATTTAGAGATAGATAAAAAACTAAGCTGAATTTAAAATTTTTATAAAATTTATACGATTATAATAAATCTGAATTTTTACATAAATTTCAAATTCTAAATGGAAAGAAAAAAGTATATTTTCCGAAAGAAACAACTCAATTATAAAAACTACTATATAATATTGAAAAATTTATTTAATTACAAATATAAATAATAAATTATTAATCAATTTATTCTAATTTAAATTATATTTTTATTTGAAAGTATTTGGAAAGTTGTATGTTTTTTCATAAAGTTCAATCTAAAAATAAGATTTTTTAATAAAATATTAAATATAATTCTAAATATTTTATTTTAACTTTTTATTGAAGAAGCAAGTTTTGTGCGAAATATAATAGATAAATTAATATATAAAATTATATATTAAGTACAAATATATTAAGTATAGGTATAAAATTTAATAGAAAATTATCTTAAGGAAAGTAGATTGAAATATTTATTTTAACAATTTTATCGCAAGAAATATCTTGTGCGATTAGCAATTTATATTAATTTAAAAAATTAAAATAAAGCAAAATAAGCAAGATTGTTACAATTATATATAATTATAAATTAAAAATATTAGACATAACAAATATTTAATAATAAGTATCACTACAAATTTAAATTTATTTAAATAAATATAGAATTTTATAAAAATATAGAATTTTTAAATAAAGTCAATTTTAAATAAAAATTGACTTTGTCATAGTCAATTTTATGACAAAATAAAAATAGTTCTAATGAGAAATTGAACAAAGATTAGAAAATCATTTTTAAAGAGTTTGAAAAAGAGAACGAAGAAAACAATAATAATGTTTTGGACAATAATAAAATATATTATGCAATCCAAATTTGATGTAAAGGATTTATTATTCATAAAATTTAGTAAAATTTATTAAGATTTATTAAAAAATTTAAACAAGTTATTAAACCAGAAATAGAATTAGTGGGAGGCCAGGCCCAAAAAATTGTATTATTGAATGGAATAATTTGAACAAAACCAACAATGAAGAAAATAATATTAAAAATAATTTAAATAACAAACTACGTAATGATATCATTGATGAAATGAAAACAAATAAAATATTTATTAGAAATCTTGGGATCACTTTTTGTTTGGTTAAAAATCAGCATTATACAAATAATAAGTTTATCGAGTTCCTTCCCATGGATTTGTAGGTAAAACTCCGCCACGTACTTCACTACAAAACATGGAGCCGAGCTCGATGTTTTTGTTTATCTAATAGTTTATCTAATAGAGTATCTAATTAATTTTGAACTTTAATTTAAATGATTCTTATTTTGACAAAATACATAAATAATAATATTTTATTTAAAAATTAAAAAAAGGAGATATTAGAAAATTTTTTAACTAAAAATATAAATTTGTTAATTATTTTTAAGATAGTCTGACATTTGGGAATAATTTTTTAAATGTCTAATTAGCACTTTAAATAAAAACTAAAATAAAAACTTTAAATACTGGCTTATATCTTCTATTTTATTAATAATTATTCGTATAGAAATAATTTAAAATTTTTAAACTAAATTTATAATTAAAAAGGATATTTTTAAATAAATTAATTTTTGATAAAAAGAAGATCTTGAGAACAGAGATAATCTTGTACCAGTCAAATATAAAAAGTTTTCGAATAAATATATTTTAATTAAAAATTAATAATATTATGATATTTTTACAGAAATTAAATATTTATTAAATTTTATAATCGATTAAAATTAAATAAATTTTTATAAATTATTCGAAAATGGTAAATTAATAAAGATAGTCTGATAATTTAATAAAAATTAATTTTTAAAAATTTAATTCAATACTATTAATCACAATCAAATTCTCGCCCCACACGCTCATTATTTTCCTTTACTTATTAATTGGAAAATACTTTATCTTAATGATTTTACTATATATTTTTACTATACTTTAGTAATCATTTACTATAGTAATCATTTACTACAGTAATCATACTATAGTAATCATTTTTAATAAAACTTAGAATTAATATTCAAAATATATTATTGACAGAATTTAAAATTCTTCAGATGTTTAGACTGACAAGGAAAGATTTAATTGAATTTATTCTGCAAAGATCCATAAGGAATCATATAATTTAAAGAGAATATTGTCATCTTCCATTTGAAAGGTTTATCATTAATGCTCCATTTAAAATATCTTAAACACTTATTTTAAACATAATTTAATTCGCTACAAAAACATATAAATTATTATGTCTTTGTTAAAGAACCATGATCAAAAAAAAAGTTTTGTTCTAATGTCCAGATTTCTACATATATATTAAATTTGAACATTAAATAATGAATGTTAACATTGAATATTAATAATATTATTTGAATATTAAGATTTAAATTAATTTTAAAGTATTTAATTATTTTATCCTTTAACAAAATCAGATTAAAAAATAAATTAAAAATAGTTTAAAACATGTATTTCCATTAAATTTCACCAATCTTTATCATCTTTAGTTTATTTACTAAATCCATTCTTCCAATTGATATGATCAATTAAATCAGCCTTTTGTTCCCAATTCATATCAACATCATTTACGTTTTTAAATTTATTTTTAACAAAATTGAAGAATAGTAAATATTTTATAATACCTTCATTATTATTTTCATCAATTTTAAATTTATTTTCTATTATATTCTTTTCATTTTTATGATTATTAGTTGTGTATTTATATGAAATAAATATTTAATTTTATATTCCTCATCCCATCCTTTGTTAGAGTTTTTGGGAGATACGCGATTTGTATTTTCCTTTGTTTGTACAGCATTTTTATTTTCGATTTTCCAATCAAATTCGCGGTCAGCTTTTTGTTCCCAATCCAAATCTCCTTCAATCATATTTGTTGCTTTATCTTCTTTTGTTTCATTAAATAAAGTGCATCCTCCATAATCCCATCTAACATCAGAATCACATTCTTATCTTTAATCTCGGTATTTTTAAATTCTTTTCCCCAATCTAATCCCCAATCTTCCTTTTGTTCCCAATCAAATTCGTCTTCTCCTTCAATAGATCTTCATTTCCCATTTTCACCACGTTTGTTTCTGCTTTAATAAGAGCCAACTTTAGAAAAGATAAACTATTTTTTGTTTTCTTGATGAATAAACAAAAATTATTTCATCAAGAGATCAGAAATGTTTATCAGTTCAAGAGGTAAAGAATGGCACTCAACCTGTCCCGAGCTCGACTGTTTCTTCAATTCTTTTTTCTTGTTGCTCATTATTTTTCGCGGGCTCTGTTTCTTCTATATTACCTGTGGCATTATCCTCAATTATATAAAAATTTTTTGGCTTTTTCTTTTTTCCTCCAAATGATTTTTTATTTTTAAATTATTTTCCATCTCCTCTTATTTTTGTTTTTACTAACTATAATAAGAATATACAGTGGTTGAACCTCATCCTTTATGACAACCCTTGTAATAGTGTGTCATAAAAGATGATGTCCTTAACCTGGTTTTTGAGGCATAAAGATATTAATTTTGGATGAGGTGGTATATTGGTATGTACCGGCTGGCAATTTAATAATTTAAATTACAAACCGTCCATTCATTCTCATTATTTCCTTTGTTTAAAGAAATACCCTCAGATTCCTTCTTTTCATGTAAATTATGATCTAATGGAAATGAATTGGATGAACTATAAAATACTCTTAAATAATATAATAAAATACTCTTAAAATAATATAATTATATTTATTTTTGTCAGAACATTGCCTTATAATTTGTTTTAGACTTATCTCCTTTCATTGCTCCAACTTTGTTTTTCTCAACCTTTGCAGGAAGTGAGGGCTTTAATTTAAATTAGAGTTCAATTTTTAGAACTAATATTAATTACAAAAGCTGTAGCATATCCTTCCGGTTTCTTCACTGCTGTAATATCGGCCCAAGTTTTTAATTTATTTTTTAATCATTATACGAATATTGGCGTTCAATTTTATCATTTTCTTCATGTTTGTCTATCGAGGTTCTTTCTTCATTAACTTTATTAGCATTTTGATGGTAAATTTCAGCTTTAAATAAAAATATTAAAAATTATTTTAAACATTATTAGACAAATCTTTTTATTATTTTCAGTAATTTATTTAGATCTTTCTCTTTACAACTTTTATCACAAAAGATTTGGATTTATTATTTAACTAACCATTAAATTGCTGAATAAAATCTGAATGATTTATTATGTTAGACGATTTTTGAAGGTGTTTTGGCACAAATTCTTTTGCTGTATTAATATATTTATATTTAAAAATTATTTAAATACTATACAAACCAAAAGGATTCAATTTGGAATGTTTTGCTTTTGAAACTTCAAGTTCGGTTGCAATACTTTTACCCCTATCATTTAATCTATCTATGCCATTTATTACACACAAATTTCCTAAAATTTTGTTCAACAAAATAAACAATGGCAGCCGATAGTCTTTAGTGCCCTCTCAATATCTTGCCCTCTCATTTTAAAGCCCTCCTCCTAACTCTCTCATCTTTATCACATGCACATTGAATAAAATCTCTCTCACTTCACCTTTCTGCATATATATCTTGCATGTTTTATTAAAAGTTTTTGAGTTTGCAACTTGTTTATAGGCAACTTATGAGAAGGAAATAATAATTTATATTAATCTTCAGAATCCAACTTTAAGTTCTGGCCGAAACATACAGGGTTTTTGAGCATTTTGCCAGTCTTTTTTATTGCCCTCTCTTTTTCAAAATTTTAGATAATATCGAAAAAAATTGTTAAAGAATATCGTAAAAATTATTGATTTCTGATTCCACGTTAATTAATTTTGCACATCTCCCCCTTCACCTCTCCCCCTTCACTTCTCTTCACCTCTCCCCCTTCACTTCTCTTCACATCTCCACCTTCACCTCTCCCCTTCACATCTCCACCTTTAAATCTCCCTTTCACTTCTCCCCCTTCACTTCTCCCCCTTCAACTATCTTCGATGCATCCTCCATTTTATTGTTTAATTTCATCTTCGTTTGTTCAAAATTAAGAAAAGTTATTTATACTTTATAGTTAATAGAGGTAAACTTATGTTTTGTATCATAAAAAGTGTGGAGATTTTGGGAAGCTTAATAATGGGACAGAATGATAAGGCTGATCCTTTTATCTCTTATACCATTTAGAAATGCGGCAAAAATTCCGCTTTTTCAAAAATTTAATAGCTAACATCAACAAAATTAAATTTCTTTTCCCCTTCTTTCTTTTATTTACTTTTAAAAATATTTTTTGCGATGATGTTCACCATCATATCAATAACTCAATCCGCCTTCAAGTCAGGAATTTTTTGCTGCAACATTTACCACTTGGTGAAAGTCAACGTAGCATAAATATGAATAAACTACATCATATTTTCAACGGCCTTTCTTTATATAATGATCATTTCCGCTTTGGTGGAATTCTTGACTATTGTATTGCGAATGGAATGGTTAGAAATTTTTATTAAAATTATTCTAATTAAACTATTATCATAAAAAATTAATTTGAAAAAGGTGGAAAAAATCATATAAATAGCCACAAACTAGGTCCTACAGTAATTATTATTGTAATTCTGTATGTCTTTCATTTGCTCTTTTTATGCAAATTTAATGGAATTTCGGTTATCGTAAAGTTAAGTTTTAGAAGTTGAAGTTTACTTATTTCAATCGTCTCTTTCAGTTGTTATATTTTCAATTGTCTCTTTCCTCATCCCATTCAGATTTCCCATTCAGATTGAGCTACTCTTAAAACAAATTATTATTTTAATTAATTAGAAAAATAATATTCATTAAATTATTAAATAATTTAAAGATTGGATTATCCGAAAGCGAAATTTTCGAAAGTGATGTTAACCGTGAAATGATATCAAACGTTGAACAATATGTTGCTTGTATAAATGAAATATATAAAATTTATTCAAAAGCAATAGATACAAAAGAGGAAGTACAATACATTCATGGCGGAGGTGGGTCGAAAATAAATTTTATGATTTGAAAATCGAAAAATATTTTTTCGAAATTGTCGAGCAAGAATGTTGGGCCGGACTATAGTACTATACCAATTTTTTAACTTTAAATAATGCCAGGGATAAAATGTCAATTTTATTCAAATGTTCTCTGACATAATATTATTTAGTTAAAGCTAAACAATCCATCGACTTCTTTAAGAATTTTATGCGTGCGATTTTACTGACAAAACCTATTTTTCTTGCTACAGAAATGATAAAATTTATAAAGAATCCAAATGGGGATAAATTACGAACATGGATTTATGATGTCCGAATAAACTTTTTTCTCCAACTGGCTGCAACCCAGAGCCTTGAGGTAAGGTCTTTAGAGTATTCAATTTTTACTAAGTCAGTCCTCCATTTTTAACTTATCTCTAGTCTTCCCTGATGTGTTTGTTTTTAATTCAAATTTATTCAGGAATTATGTCTTATTCAACAATTAATTCACATTCTCACTGGTAATGAAGATTTTCTTAAATTTGAAAAAATGGATCAAATAAATTTCGAGAATAGTGAAATTCAATTCCTCAATGAGCGTTTTCATTATCGGATTCAAAGTCAACAACAAAACGTAAATATTATTTTCATTTATTTACTCGTACAAATAGTGGAAATTGAATGTTAAAACATAATTTTTATAAATTAATTTTTGCATTCCGTTGAGAATTTAAGTGGAACTTCATCATGCACATAAGGAGGACCTTTTTCTAATTATAAAGGTATCCCGACATATCACCCCATTCCCATTTATTTCCATGCACTTATTCATAATTTGTCATTCACATTTCTTGATCTGTTTGACCTGTAATCTGTTGACCCTGTTGACCTTTTGATCTGTTGACCCTTTAGTTTATTTTGTAATTGGTAAATAAATACTAAATAAATTGGAAATATAAATTATATAAATAAATCCTCAGAATACAAGAACCCGATAAGATATATACAAAAAGAGAGCTATATCAGAAGGATGACTGTGATAACTAAACTTTATTTAAATATTTGCCATTTTAGGATGATTTTTCCATATTTGAACGGTTACCTATTTATGGCGATAACGAATCCTGGACGGAATGTTATGATAAACCAAGTATTAACGATTTCTATATTTTATCAAGACGAAAATCTTTTGTTTATCAATATTTAATGTTTCTAGCAGGATGCAAGTAATCATTTAAGCTTTCATAAAGCTTCTGGTATGATTAGGAAGGAACTAGCCTTATGATCACATTTTAATGCTAAATTCAGGAATTAACTTTCAATATAATGCCAGTAGTAATATCGGTCTCTCCCTAAACAATGAAAATCCGAGACGGATAACAAAGATCAAAGATAGCAAGTCCATCTAATCTTTCTTAGTTTCTGGTATTAGGAAGGAACTTGATTTACGAAGCAACATGTTTATAAAACCTCATACGTATATAATTAAATCTAATCATTATATTTATTTAGTATATTAACACTAAGTGATAAAGTTCCGCAATTAATCGAGTCTCATTATTATAAATTAATTGCTTCACAAGAATTACTATATAATATAATTATGGTGTTCAAAGCAGAATCAGCATATAATATTATTAAATATCAAGGAAATATACGTCATCAGCTGCTGAGTATTATTGAATCAGCAGATGTTATTGAACAATATTACAAAGATGTTATACGGAGAACATTCGAACTAGGTGAAATTTTTGATTAAATTCGAAAATATAAATTTGTCTCCACGAAAAGACCTACCTCCTGTTGTGGACCAAACCTTGGTGAAATTATATGTCTATTTCTTGGCAAAAAGATGGGGTTACCCGGTTGAGATAACACTACAATGCGGATTTATAATTAAGTTATGTTATGACGTAATTGACGTATGACTTTGACTATATGACTATGACTTTGATATATAAATGACGTATGACTATAAAAAACAGAATTATCATTACAAATACTAAATTTTTAGAACCACGCAAATTTTTTACAAATTTTGAACAAATCGACTTTTATGCTTTCCCTATCCATATTGGTGGAGAATTCGAGACAAATGGAATCTTCGATAACATTTATGATTGGATACAAGAGGTTTATCCGAAATTATCACCTTCAATATTAGAAAATAGTCATGAGTAAGTTTGCAATTTTTTAATTGATTTAATTTGTTGAATGATTAATGATATTTATATAAATGATATAAAAAGATTAAATATATAGAACAGGATTGTACAAAACCGTTACTTTCAGTTATCCCGTTACCTTTTATGCGTTCTATCATTTATGCGTTCGTTCTTTTTTAACTATGTTGTTTAAAGGGATAATCTGAATTTTTCATTTTCATCACTCAAAAAATTTCAAATAAATTCTATAATTAATTACAGCCTCTACTGGCTTTACTATATATGGATAATACAGCAATTAAAACATGCCTTTGAAAATATAGTAAAATTACTCTCTGGCAAAGAGTTTGCACCAATTCAATTTCTTCACAACATATTTAATTTTGCAAAAATGGAAGGAGAGAATTTTATTGATGGTTTGAAAGAGATTCTGAAAAATTTTATAGGAATAACTGAAGAAGTTATTCCTAAACATTTAACAAAATATTTGTTGAATCTTGCAAAAGAAAATAAACTTAAAAGATTTACATGTCAATTAGCAAGACATTATCATGTTCCAGTTGTGGATACAGTAGAAAATCAATTAAAAACTAATGATAATGTTTTGGAAGAATTCCGTAGTATAATTGACAGAAAATTATTTTGCGCAGAAGAAATTGTCGATACAAGTTTGTATGTTTATTATTATATAAACTAAACTATATAACGAACAAGATGGGACCGAAGATAATGTTCATTAAATATGGGAAAATTTATTTAGAAATTAGTCTTATAATCGATAGTGATTTTGCGGATTTTTATACTTTTCAAACTGAAAATCAGAGGTGTTCATATATAATTTCTTAACACCTATTTTTGGGAAAAATCTTCATGAAAATTGATACAGTAAGAATTTTTCACGAAACTTAGTACTTATTATCTAATCTACATTACAACTCTGCTGTAAAAATTTCAAATCATTCTGACCACTAGAACCTATGTTAACAAAAATATCTAGGTTTTCATATGATTTCTTAAGACCATACGGTATTTAAACATATAAGCATTGCAAGGTTATTGAAGTTTCTTTCCATCCTAAAATAAGTGCTCTTGAAATTCAGCTGAGTTTTCATAATTTTTCGTTCTCCCAGAAATGAACTTAGAAAATTATTTTTGGGGAATCAATGACTAATTTTTATTTTCTAAATTTAATGAAATTTTCTCTTCTTTGAATAAAAGATATGACGAATTATCACGAATGGCATTGTTCCTCTACACATATCATGGACTTGCTCATTTATTACATGTTGCATGGCCATTAGCTTATCACATACTAATGAAAATGAAATGTATCGAGTTAGGTGAAAATAGAGGAATAATATTTGCAAATCATGAAACTGAAGGGTTCGAATATGAAAATAATTGGCTTAATATATTGTTAAATAGAGGTAAATGTTAAAATCATTACAATCTTATAATCATTCCATTACATAATTTTTAAGCTCGAAACTCCGACTGGTTTATTAGAGCAAAAAAGAATGTCAAGAAAATACTCAATGATAACGATTCTTCATCAACGGCGAGTACTAGTAAATCACTAGGTCAACGTAAAATAAGGGGGGAAAAGAGAAAAGAAAAAATGGAAGATTTGAAAAATCAGCCAAATTTTTACACTGATCTATGGTTCTGGTTTTATTTTGCTCGAGGAGTTGGAGAAAGAGAAATTCCTGTTATGAAGTTAGAAAAGAATGAGATAACCGTTTTGGATGAAGGCATGATTAATTAGATTACACTTAATATATTCATTTAGTTTTGTTTAATCCGCCGGTTACTGGCTTTAATGGAAGCAACATCTTCTCAGTTTTGCCCGTCGAACAAGAAAAATCTACTCTTCCATTAGATCAATATCAAATCTCTCCAGTTTCTGCAACACCTCATGCTCAGGGAGGAGATGGTAATAACTTTTTTATAGATTTAACTTAAACTGGTCTTAGAAGCAAGGTTATTGAAGAGATTCTCTCGATATGAACCTATAGAGACTCTCTTGCTCGACCAACATATTAATTATATGATCAAATATTGAAGATTAAAATTTTTAACAGTAATCTAAGATAAATCTCATTTAAGACGAAGGTACTGATAATGAAGGTTGTGCTTCTTGTACTTGTTTTGGTGGAAGTAGTCGTAGAAGTAGTCGTCGAAACCGATATCAAGGTCGAAGCAAACGATCGATTGAAAATTTATTGAAAGAAATTCGTTCACGTAGAAAACGTATGTTAAATACTCCCGAAGGTTATACAATGCACAGTCATGGCAAACAACCGATGGAAGATGAAGAATTAACTGTGGAAAATTGTGGACCTTGGTTTGCAATAATTTGGTTTGGCCTTAAAGTTTTGGTTTTTGCTTTTGGTTGGATGATATTAGCTTTGTATTATTTCCCTCATTTGTTTTCTTTCTAATTTGTTTCAACTAACTCTTTTGATTTACAAATATCAGTGCTGTCTATTAAATTTTTTCCATATTTGTTTGACATGTCACTACTCTAGTATATTTATTTAATTTATCATAAATTTCACCTTTCAACTTTTCGACTTCCTTATGCTTCTAGAATAAAATTTTTTTATTTATTTTGGAAATTTCTTATTCTAAAAATAAGACTTGGTAATTTCCGGAAAGCAGCAACAGTTCTAGATTGTGATGGTTTTATGCAACCACAAAAATAGGGCAAATTCTCGAAAAAATAGGATGGAAATTACTAATAATGTCTTCTAAAACAATGTCAACCTCGGGTAAATAAATAAATATTTCGCCATTGAAGCTGATAAATGATAAAATAAAATGACAAAGTAATTTAGTAAATTAGCCGCTTTATTATCATTTAAATGATTGTTAAGGCGGGCATTTTATTTTTTTAAAGAGGCAGGGCATATATTGTTGACAATACGAATGTGTGAAAATAAAAATTGATCATAGAGAGGGATGTGAAGCAATAAAATCCGCAAATAAAAAAATATAATTTAAAATAAATGAAAAAATTGTTATTAAAACCTATTAGAAATTATAGTCAATAACTTTTGGAAACTTAAATAATTTAAAAAATTAAGAGGCAAAAGATTTTAGATTTTCAAGGTGGTTTAAAATTTTTAAAGAATTTTTATTTTTAATATTTTCCAGTTATTGTCTTGTGGAGATAAAAGTTAATATATTTTATGAAAATTTTTTCAATTGGGCCCGATTTGGCCCGAAAACAAAACTTGAATGAAATTAATGAGTGAGATAACAATTTAAAAGAGTGTTTTTTAGGTTTTTAGCTATTTTTTTGCGAAAACTTGTTAATCCGCCGGTTACTGGCTTTAATGGAAGCAACATCTCAGTTTTGCCTGTCGAACAAGAAAAATCTACTCTTCCATTAGATCAATATCAAATCTCTCCAGTTTCTGCAACACCTTATGCTCAGGGAGGAGATAGTAATAACTACTCGCGAGATAAGTCGAAAATTGAGTATTAGAGCCTAAAAAACCTATCTCAGCCTTTCCGGACCTAAAACGGGACTAGATATTCGTTACAATGAAGAAAATTTCAATTTATACTATTTGATTGTTTAAAAAAAATTAAAATTTTAACAAAATATGAACATATTTGTCGAAAATTCAAACCTATTTTAGCCTTTTCAACAACCTCCCGATACGGTCGTTTCAGTGCCAAGGAATGCCCTCAGGGGAAATTCCATATTTTTCCCAAGTGGACGAATGCGACGAATGCGTTATCTTTCTTATTATTATATAAATCAATTATTTTATTAATTTATTTAATCAATTATTTTATTAATTTATTTAACCAATTTTAATCACTATTAACACTATTAAAATCAATTATTTTATTTTATGAATTAAAATCTATTTTAATTAAATAAATTTGAAATATTTTTTATTTTTTAATAAATTTGAAAATTGAAATTTAGTTGTTAATTTTTTACTTAAAAGAAAATTAATGTCAAGTATGGTAATGATTATTTATTCTTATACCAACAAAGAGAAACATATTTTTCCCCTCTATATTTTTTCAATGAACTTTTAGTTTGAAGCAGAAATAACATTTATTTTTAAAGGAAAAGATAGCGAATTCCTTCCTAACATAAAAAAGGCAATTTTCCTTCCTTTATCGTTGAAATAATCAATTCTTTCCTACACTTTATATTTAATATTTCTATTTATTAATTTATGTGAATATAATATATAAAAATAATTTTTTTATTAATTTCATCTTTTAAATTTAGATTAATAAAAAATTAAACATTATAATATAAAGAATATTAAATTATTAGCCAGTCAGAATTAATAAAATAATAAAAATCCATTAATTCACTAGTTATTAAAATCAAATTTATATGATTTTTATGTCCAAAATTGTAAAATAAATTAAATTAAATTGTAAAATAAATTCTTAAAATAAAAATGAAATATTGTAGAATTTTAATTTAAAAATTTAAATAATTGTATATCCATAAAGTGAAAAACCAGAAATAGGAGAAAAAATTATCAGATAATACCTAGAACAAACAAACATTAACATATAGCAAGAATTCCTAAATATATTTATATAATTTTCCTAAAGGTTTTTATACTTTATTTCTAAAAGTATAATATTTTATTAAATCAATTCAACCTATCATCAGAACTATAAGATAATATCCGCAGAGTTATTTTAATTGTTAAAAATATAAAAATTCGATTAGAAGTTTAATATAAAGAATAAATTTAAATGAAAACAAATTTAAATTTTATAATTTCATAAATTTAATTATTAGTGATTCTTAACAATTAATTTTTTAACAATTAAAATGTTAAAAATATAATTGAATGATTAAATTTTTATAAAGCATAAATACTTTTTAAGGCTTATTTAATTTATGATTATAATTTCATAAATTTAATTATGCATCAATATTTTCAAAAAATAGTAGATAAGCCAAAAGAGTTATTATTTTGATGAAAGACATAAATTATTGTCTTTAATTTAATATTTATAAAAAGTTAATAGAATAACAATAATTTTATTTTTAAATTTAAAATTATATTTCTATACATAATTAATATGAAATTTCTTTCGATAATCTAAATCCAATCAAATACAAATTTGTTTTAATAAATACTTTTAAATATAAAATAATAAATATAATTATATAATTTTATAAAATTAAATAAATATAAATGAAATTTTAATAAAATATTCTGACTGCATAAAAGATTAAATCATGACAGAATATAAGTGCTGATTTGGCTAAAAAATTTTGGGTTGAAAAAACTTTTAGCAAATCAGGTAAATAATAAATAAATGATTTATTTCATATAATTTAATAAGACAAATCATTATTAAGACAAATCATCATCATTTACATTAAAACAGTACCTTTTATTGAATAATAAATAATAAAATTACAAAATTATATAATAATTAATGATAATTCTCAAATGTTAAATTATTAATTATTAGTAGGGTTGTTGGCGACCGGTTATTAACCGGTACCCCCGGTTTTCGGTTATGGCCGGTTTTGGACCCCCGATTTTCGGTTTCGGTTTTTGGCCGACCCCCGGTTTTTGGTTAACCGAAACCGGTTTTTAGCTTAATTTTCAAAAATTTCTTCTTCTATATGTTAAAAACAACTTTTTCGCTTACTATTTATAATTAAATCCTTAACAAAACTAATAAATAAAATATTTTCGAGTTTTAGCGCCGCAGGCGAAAATTTTGCGCTTATTAGGAGCGGATAGTGCTAAAAAATACTCAGCTTCAGCGCCGCAGGCGAAAATTTTTCAAAATTGTAGCATTTGAGTAGAAAAAATTCTTTTTTCATATGGATGAGGTATGTGAACATAGGGAACTCGGACGAAGAATTTTCAAGAGTCTCAATCCTGCGAGTTTCATGCAAACATCTCTTTAGCGCCGCAGGCGAAAATTATAAATTTTGATTGACGCTATTGCAAGGAAAATTCACTTTTTATATCGGTCATTCCTAATCCTATCATGAAAAAAAAATATTTTAATTGCATGTTTAGTTATACATTTGAAGAAAAAAAAATCTGAAAGAAAAAACATTAGCACCTAAAATAGACAAATTCAAACTAAGAACTTAACCACTCAACCACATATCATTGCATAAGACATTGGAAGAAATATATATTTATCCCCTTCTATTAATTTTCTGACAAAATATTAGAAAAAATCCAAAAAAATTCCATCTTTAGGGGTGTATCTTTAAAACCGAAACCGGTCGGTTTTGCTCACTGGTTTTCGGTTATCGCCGGTTTTTGACCCCCGGTTTTCGGTTTCGGTTAATTGGCCAAAAACACCGGTTTTCGGTTTCGGTTCGGTTAACCGATTGCCAGCAACCCTAATTATTAGGGATTCAGGAGAAGGAATTAATGGGTTGTCCCATAAAGAATGATGGGCTGAGAGCATTTCCATTTATAATCCTTATAAACATTTCTAATAATAACAAATCTTTTCTTATTATGTACCATTCGATACGTGTTTTACTCTATTATTTAGGCCATTGACACTTTTAGTATAAGTTATATTTTATGTTTTATGGATTTTACAAAATGTTCTTCAAAATTTTAAACTTGACATGTCCTATTATTTACCTCATAACTCGGCTTAGCTCTAACAAAAAATTTAAGCGAGATCGCCTTGTAAGGGAAGAAATTGTCTGTCATATGCACTATTGCACGTCAATTCAAATTATTCTAAATCAGGGATACATGCCTCAATGCTCAACGGGGGACTTTTTGGATAAAAATTGCAACTAAGGGGAAAAAGTATCTAGAATTGTTTTTGCGGCTCAGATCCAATATTATGGAAAATTAGTTTTTTGGTTGGAAGATGAACCCACATGCCGCGCTTACGTCGGCCGCTCCTACAATTCAGATACTTTAATACGGTAATTTATTTACCACCCGCCTTACTCTCCAAACAATGCTCTTTCTTCTCATTACCTATATCGGCCATTCATTGGAGGGATGTATAATTATATAACTGTACGCAGTACGAGAATTTGGTGAACAAAATTCTCGAGGCTATATCTCTATGAATTGATAAATATGAGGAATTAAAATTACACCTAGAAAGAGCCAGACCAGAATAGGTAATATAGTGAAAACAATGTTATCTGGTTGCTATTTGTAATTTTAGTAAACGAAAATAATTCTCATATTTATTATAATTTTAAATTCATGAATAAAATTATTTACAGTTAATATAATAGAAAAATGAATATCAGCCAAGACCGTTTATCAGCCTAGACCGTTTATCAGCCAAGACCGTTCATTCAAATCAAATCAAAGCCACTAAAATTTAAAAAATAATAAAAAATAATAATGAATGAATATAATAAATTTATTTAAAATTTATAATTTAAAATCAATTTTTTAATTTTCTAAAATAACTCACCAACATAAATAATTAATATAAAAATAGTAAATTTTATTGAAATTTATTTCAATTCTAGATTTCGATTGTGAAAGTGCTATTACGCTATCATTTATTATAGTGTAAATATTTATATAAAATTATATTAATTTATAAAATAAAAATTTGAGAAGATAGAATGAAGAAAAAACGAAATAATTCCTTCTATTTAAGTTGTGTATAAGCATGATTGAAATAAACATAAAAGCTTATTAGTTGCAAATCTATATAATTTTTTATGAATTTTTTTAATTTCTAAAATCTTTGACAAAAATATGAAAATTGAAAAAATGAAATTAATGTCTATGGTGTGTCTAATTACGATATTTCTGACGTTGTGTCTACGAAGGCCGTAATAATTCTTAAAATATATTAATAACTTTTGCATCATCTTCAAAAATAAATAGAAATTTTTATTACAATAAATTTCAGTTACAAAATAAATTAACCAATTAAAAATTAGCTATAAATCATTACAAATATTAAAAATCTATCACATAATTTAAATAAACTTTTTCATAATCATAAATAA
Source organism: Meloidogyne hapla (assembly GCA_000172435.1). Classification (NCBI taxonomy): domain Eukaryota; kingdom Metazoa; phylum Nematoda; class Chromadorea; order Rhabditida; family Meloidogynidae; genus Meloidogyne; species Meloidogyne hapla. Next base: position 16,632 of record ABLG01002252.1, read on the forward strand.
AAAATACAATAAATTCACTTGCATTCATTCAGTTAAAAAAATGATCAAATTATAAATAAAAATTTGTTTGTCATATTTTAACAAGGACGATGTAGATATTTATTTAAAAGAGGGAGGCATCTGGTGCAAATGAAATAATTTATTTAATTAATTTATTAATTATCAAAATAAAAATAATACACTCTGAAATAGAGTAAATTTGCAGAAATTAAAATCCTTGCTTCGAAGAATTTTATATTTACATTTATAAAAACCTATAAGGTCAAAAACGTCGGCACCAAAAATATTCTCACTATAATCAAATAAAGATTTTTATAATTTAATTAAGAATAAGAGAAGAATTTTATACAATGTTCATATTTTACAGATAATATTTTTACTACTCTTATTCAGGTGGTTAATGTTTAGGGATGCGAATTTAAACAATTTTTAATCAATTTTTTGGTTTATAGAAAATTCAAATAATATATTTAATATCAACCGGGGGATCCTCTAGAGTCGCCTGCAGCAGGCAGCGGCGCTGCCTCGTGAGCGAATTTTGAAGGCGATTTT
>ABLG01002251.1:0-18365 GCA_000172435.1 Meloidogyne hapla
GAAATTTGTTTTAGTAATTTTTTTTAGTAAATTTTTTTTTTAGTTTTAGTAAACGACAAAGATAAAATTGTTAAAATTGCATGAATTTCAAAAATTTATTTAAAAAATTATAAAATAAAAGTTTATAATTTTTTAATTTTATCTAATAATAATTTTTTTAAAATTATTTTCTTGAAATTTAATGGATTTTATTAAATAAAAAAAAATAAATTTTAAATAAAAAAAAAATAAAATTATATAAATTTTTAATTAAAATTAATTAATCTCTTTTATTTAATTATTTTTTATTTTCTGGTAACATTATTAGGAATAACATTAATTACGTTATTTTGATGTTTCTTGCATGAAATTTTTTTAAATAGTTTGTTGAAAGATTCTCGATAAATGCTACTAAAAATAATATTTTTAATTATTTAATTTTAATTAAAATAATGAAGATAAATTTTTAAAATTATTTCTTAGAAGGGGGGATATTCAATTAAGGCATAAATAATTATTTATATGGCAAAAATATTGTAAATGCCATAAAAATATTTTAATTATTCGTAGGAGTCATGCAAATAAATATTTCAAAAAAACCTTCGTCGTTTAAATAAAAATAAAAATTACGAACCTAACAATATAAAGCACCAATATTAATGAGAATAGCTACAAAAATGTTTAATGACCATATCTTTAATTTAAATTTTACAAATAATTTTTATTAATTAATTTACTTGTATATCATTAAAATTAAAAATATTGATAATAATCAAATGAAGTACAGAACCAATTATATAACCACCAATAACAATTGAAACAATAAGAATAAGTGATTTTAGAAGACGTGATTGAGTGTCTGATTGAATATTAGTTGCTTAAAATAAAAATTATTAAATTTGTGAAAGGTCAATTAAATTAATTCACCTGAATATTTATAACGAATAATTATCCAAACAATTAAATAAATAACAGTTATAAATATACAAAGTACTATAATATATTCATGTATTATTTCCATGTCTAAAACATATAAATTACTAAGATGTCCAGTAACAGGAAGTGTTGGATATTTATTTGAAAATAAAATAGCATTTATTGACATCCAAACACCACTAGAAACAGCCAAAAATGTGTGAACAAATAAATAAGGAAAAATTTTAAAATTATTGTATTTAATTGGAAATAAGACAGATAAAAGTCTGTCAACAGCTGTAGAAAACATTGCAGTTTGTGCTGCTGTTGTACCAAAAATTGATTGTAATTGAAACATTAAAGCTGTGGAATAATTAATAAAATTAATTCCACTGACTGATATAATCAAAGATAATATATGTCCTGACTGATGAAGAATTTCGAAGAAAGCAGTTAATGCCAATAAATATGTTGGCCCTCTCAATTTGTTGGCCCTCTCAATTTTCTTTAAAGAAAATTTTAATTTTTTATAAAATTTTTTTAGAAGAGAACTTGTCTTTTATTGTCACGAAAATAAGAAGCAAATTTGCAATAATTCCAGGCAGTCCAACTATATTTAATAGAATTGAGGGCAAAATTAATGCTGAACATTGACCAACACTTTTATATTGTGCATAAATCTTAAAATAAATAAATAATTATTTTATTTAAAAAAAAAGCAATGTCCGAAATTCTCAAATAAATAAAATTTGGAAAAATCAAAAAATTATATAATTAAAAATTATTATATCTTAAAAGTTCTTTGTAATTTATAAATTATATATACATACCTAATACCTAGGAATTTTTATTTGTTTAAATATTTTTAATTCAATTAAATATTTCTATAAATTACCATATGATTTGGAAAATTAATAAGGTTAATTGTATCAGTTTGTGAAGATCCATTAAAAACTTCCATTTTTATCAAGTATTTTATTTAATTATTTAAAAATTTATATTTTACAAAAATTTAATAAGCACAATCTAGAAGCGTGTAAATATTAGAAAAATTACAAAGAATTAATTCATGAAAAATTAAAATAATTTTTTAATTTTTTGTATTTTCTCACATGAATTTAATAAAATTACAGCAAAGTATGTGGGATATTCGTAACATTTTAAAAAACGTATTCAAGATACAAAATGGGGCTTTTAAAATTTTTGTAACTAAGGAAAAATGTGGAAAAATTTTTTTATTAAATTTAAAATAAATAAGAAATTGTCGAATTCGAAAATAAAATGACATTTCTTGAAATTATTTCTGAATTAATTTACAATCAAATATATTCACTATTAAATATGAAATGTCAATTTCTTAAGTAAATAGAGAAAGGAAAATAAAATAGGTAGTGTTAATATTTCATATAAAATTTAAAATATTAGAAAAAAATTAAATAATATTATATACATTTTATAAAATACATAAAAAATAATTTTTCTAATCTTCATTAATAATATTTTAGTGTTAATCAGCAATTTCTCTTATTTTAATTTGTTTATTGTAAATATCAATAGGCCAAACTTTAATTTGATTTTTATTTAATTTTTTGTTAACAATATTTTTTAATTGTTTATTGAAAGCTTCACGATAAATATTACTAGAAAATTATTTATTTTTTAATATATTTAAAAATAACCTAAAAATATAAAGTATAGGAATTGCAAATAAGAATAATGCTGAAGAAGCGCCGATATTAAGAAAATTACCTGAAATAATATTAAAGTATAATAAGAAAAAAAAGTATAATACCTTCGATTTGGTCAAAAAATTAAAATATTTAGAAAAAAAATCTTGCGCAAAACAAATTGCCAATTTGAATGCCAATAAAATTTAAAGTCAAAATACCAAACGATTAAATACCAAAAACAAAATTAAATTAACTAACAATAAATGGCAGTGTATTTTTTTGGCAAGGAAAATGTTTTTTTTGGCAAGTGGGATAAAATTTGAGTCTGGCCAGGCCTATACCATTTGGTATAGGCCTATATATATATTATATATGCTGATATATTATTGACCCTAAGGGCCAAGTGTTCTGGTACCATGGATAGGCTGGTGGCTGATAACTTCGACAATGATCATTTCGACAATGATTAATTCGACAATATCATCTCGACAAAATTATTTCGACAACGATCATTTCGACAATAAAATAACGCCAAAATGTAAAATTTTAAATTTTGTTCATTTCGACAATGATATTTTCAAAATTCTAACCGAATGATCCAAAATAAAGAAGTCAAATACTGTAAAATTAAGTTACTGTTAGCCTTGATTAGCCTATTGAATTCGGGACAAGTGGTCTTGGCTGTACTAAAACCTTTTCAATCTATAATTTCAGTCAGGTTTTTACGACAAACATGATTTTTCATGCTGAAATTTTAAAACATAGCTAACATAACGTTTAATTCTGGTCTGGCTAACCTAAAAATTTGTTAGAATTTTCGAAAATATCATTGTCGAAATGAACAAAATTTAAAATTTTACATTTTGGTGTTATTTTATTGTCGAAATGAATGTTGTCGAAGTAATTTTGTCGAGATGATATTGTCGAATTAATCATTGTCGAAATGATCATTGGCGAATTAATAGGGAACCGATAGGCTTATATATTTTATACCTAGTGAGTAAAGGGTCTGGCACCCTGAAAAGTCTAGACTCAAATTGTATCCCACTTGCCAAAAAAATATTTTCCTTGCCAAAAAAAATTATTTTCAACAATAAATTTACCTATTAATTTACTTTTCTTTATTTTATTTTATTCTTAAATTGTATTTTAATTTTAAAAATTAAATTTTTAAAAAAATGGATAGAGTTTATTCTTTAAGTGTTTATGAAACACCTACACATTTTTATATAATTGGCTCAGATGCAACTGAAAGTCGTTTTCGAACACTTAAAATTGACCGAATTACACAAAATGAGTTTATAGTTGGCGAGCCAAATCATGATTATAGTAAAGGTTTTTTTGAAAATTTTTTATAGCTGAAAAAGATTTTTAATTGCAGCTGATATTGGTGAACTTCTTGCAACTGTTTCTTCAAGTTCAAGTTATTTTTTATTTTTCCTTTCTAAAAAATTTTTCTATTTTTCAAAAAGTTAGTAGTTACACCAACAGAAAAATGGGGAAGAAAAAGAAATAGTACAGTCTCTACTGGAGGACTTTTACGAACTTTAGAGAAGGCATGTGGATTAATTGGAGCTGTTCGATTTTTACATGGATATTATTTACTTGTTTGTTTTTTTTTTAATTTTTTTGAAAATTATTTTTTAAATTATTTTTAGTTAGTCTCTAAAGCAAAACAAATTTGTCAAATTGGTAATCATTCAATTTTTAAAGTTGAGGATGTTTCGATGATTTATTTACCTTCAACTACAACTCCTTTATCTCCAGAAGAACAAAGATATGCAAAATTATTTCAGGTTATAATTTTTAGAATTATTTTGCTTTGAATTAAATATTTCTTAATTAAAAGGCTTTTCTCAATTTTTACTAATTTTAGACTGTTGATTTTACAACAAATTTTTATTTTTCTTATACATATCAACTCAGTCGTACATTACAAGAAAATTGTTTGGCAGAGAAAGGAATTAAATGGAATAAAAATAATTATAATTTTAATATGAAAAGTGAACAAAAATTTGTTTGGAATGATTTTTTACTTGAACCTTTTAGAAAAAGCCAGGTTTTTTAATTGGAAAATATTTAAATAAATTCTAAATTAAGGTAAATAAAAAATGGTATTTAGAACTTGTACATGGATATATTGGTTAGTTAGATTTTTTTATTTTCTTGTTTAGTCAAATTTTTTATTTTTTTAAATATCTGTTAAAAAACGCGTATTCTGATATTTTTAATTTTCATTTAATTTTTACCATTAACTTTAACCATTCTATTTATTAATACGTATTGTTCAAGATTTTGACTTGTCAATTTGTTGGTTAGGGCTGTCAAGCTTTTCTAATTATGACCTTAAAATTACCTATAAGTTTTTTGTTGAAAGATGAAAAAAATATATTTCCACTTAACTAATTATTTCCCATCACATTTTAAGGTCATCAACTTGTAGAATTACCCTGTGCTAAATTTGATTTAATTCTTTTGGCTAGACGCTCTGCTGAATTTGCTGGCACTCGTTTTCTAAAAAGAGGTACAAATTATAATGGAGCTGTGGCTAATGATGTTGAAACTGAGCAAATTGTATGGGAAGTTAGCAATGCAAGAAATTTAAATTTTGGGAAATTTTCTGCTTTTGTTCAACGAAGGGGGTCTGTTCCACTTTTTTGGTCACAAGATTCAATGCTTAGAGGTGCTCCAATGGTTAGTTTTTTAATTGAAAGAATTTATTTAAATGTAGTTTTGATGAAATATTAATTTTTCTGAAATCTGAATTTATCAAAAAAACCCTTAAAAAGTTGTAATTTTGCCTTATTTTTTTGTCAAAAACAAATTATTAAATCTCTTATTTTAAAAATTTAGGTTGTTGGCAAACCTCCAATAGTTATTGATCGTGTTGAACCAAATGCTTTAACAACAGCTATACATTTTCGTGATTTGAGAAGAAAATATAGCCATCCAATTATTGTATTAAATTTAGTTAAAAGAATGGAACAAAAACACAATGAAAATTTACTTCATGATATTTTTTCTAAGGTTTGTTTTTAATTTCTATATAATATTTTATTTTGATCATTTGGGTTGTAATAAATGAAAGAATCAACTGCCTTGTATTTTTATAAATTTGATCCTCATCCCCCTTTTCAAAAAAATTTCCAAAAATTAATTTTTAATTTAGACTATTCAATATTTAAATCAATTTCGACATCCTGGTCATTGTATTGACTATATTAGCTTTGATGTTAGTCGTTGTAATAAAACAGGTCGAGTACTTCAACAATTAGACCGTCTTGGTCAGAGAGTTGTTTTAGCTACTGGATGGTTTCAAGTAAAAGATTTGAAAAGATTTTATTTTTTCTTATTTTTTTAAAGAATTTTCCTTCACTTAAATTTCGTGATCCATCAAATTTAAATTCAATTCCTCTTGGTGCTGAAGATATTATTTATCGTTTTGAACCAGAAATGTCTTCAGATGGTCGAATGCTTTTACAACATGGAATTGTTAGATCAAATTGTGTTGATTGTTTAGATAGAACTAATGTATGTATATTTTTTAATATTTTTAAATTAAAAAATCCAATATAAGGTTTATCTTCTATATTTTACCTATTGGAATTTTTCCGAAAATATTTTATCAATTTTTATTTTTTATAAAATCATAGTTCTATTATTAAAGTTTACCTAGATAATCTTTATTTAGATTTAATATTAATTTTACTAAAATCTCAATTAAAAATATTTTTATTTAAGGTAGCACAATTTGGATTAGGAAAAGCAGCTCTTTGTTGGCAATTATTCTCTATGGGCCTTTTAGAATCACCATCTCCACAGTCATTAAATAATGAATTTTGTAGAAGTTTTGAAGAATTATATGATGAACATGGAGATACTTTAGTAAAATTTTATTATTTAAAAAACAGCCATATGGTGGTTCTATATCTCCTCCAATGTATAATTTATTTATTTTTCTATTAAAGGCTTGGCAATATGCTGGATCTCAACTTGTACATTCCATCAAAACTTATAAAAGGACTGCTGTTTTTCAGGCATTAAAAATTTTTTAAATAGTTTTCTAATTTTTAAAAAATTTTAGGAAAGAAGTAGAGACGTATTACAAACATTATCTCGTTATTATAGCAATACATTCAGTGATTTTGAGAAGCAAGATGGAATTAATTTATTTTTGGGGACTTTCCGGTCAGTTTATTTTTATTTTGCGCAATGTGTGAATTTTTATTTATTTGCTTTAAATAAAATCCTTGAGAGTAGCTTCTTTTAGGCATTGTTTTGAGATAAGGGACTAGACTTTAATATATGTGTGTGTCGAATATCTCTGAATTTACTTTGCTTTTTAAATTTTGGGGACAATACTCTAAAAATTTTTAAATATTAGTATTGGCAGCGGGCATATTTTTTGATTACATTTTTGCGTGACAACGTCTGTACATTTAAAAATAAAAGTTTTTAATTTATATAACTAGTACTTTTTGTAATTTTTATGTTTAATTAATTTGTTGAGATTCATCAGCCTTTTTGTCCATTTTTATTTATTTACTTCCTTAAGATTTTGGTGCCACAGAGTTGCCCTTTAATTTAATGGAATTTTTTTAATAATTTACCTATTTTGACTTAATTTTTTTCTTTATTTAAACTATATACCTTTGATTGTGTCCCCATTGCTTTAACTTGACATTGTTGGTATGTGCCGTAGAGAGACTATTTTTTGAAATTATATTTTCAATTTATTTCAATTAATTATATTACCAGCATTTGTTCATGCAATTGAACTAACCGCTGAGCATAACCAACATGACAAGCTTCCATAGCTGGGTTCATTGCATCCTCTTCTATAATAAATCCATTGTTAATCTTTCATTTTATATATTCCTTTTTTACTCTAGTAATCTTTCTCCTCATTTTTTATTTACCCTTTTTGTATCATTTTAGTTCTTAAAATAAGTCCTTTTTTTGCTAATAAAAATAAAATGTTCCGGAAGTTTGAAGAGTTCAAATCTCTCTTATTTTTATTGTCTCTTTCACTTCGCTCCTTTTATTTTTTTTAGTTGAAAGGTTTACTCACCTCCACCCGCAAAAAAATCGTTGACTGGCCCTCGTCCTCCAGCTAATGGGACAAAGTCTGGAGGTGGGTGACGCTTTGTAGGTGAACGTAATGCAAAGGTAGAAGGTACTGAACGTTTGCCCCATCCATCAGAAAATGTCATTTGTGCATTTGCTGTCAACAAACATCCAAAACAAACTATGAGGATGACAATTGTAGTATAGGATTGCATTTGGAGTGAGAACATATTTTTTGTTGATTTTGTGGGAAATTTGATGACTTTTGTTGTTATAGGAATTAATAGCTTTTTTAAGTAAACCTTTTTATGAAATTGCCTAAATTTTATAATAAAATTTATTGGTTGCTCTAACCTAGATATTTTTGGAGGAAAGAATTGTTAAAGTTAAATCTTCAAATGTTTTAAGCTTTTATTAAGAAAATTGTTTGAATGGAACATTGAGGAACATTTAAATGGTTTAAGTATTTAAAGAGTTAAATATTCTTTTAGATAATGTGTGTTTTAAAATTCTGTTCTAAAAAGGATTCTTTAAAAAGAGGAAAAAGCGTTTGAATTTAATTGGATTTTTAAATAAAATTATGTAAATTGCTATAAAATCGCTCGATTTTTAATTCCTTCAGTGGAATTATAAATTGTTTTTAAAGAAAATAGAAGGAAAAGTGAACACACCCAGAAATTTATTTTGTTTTTAAAATTGCTTTAAATGCAAAATGTTAAAAAGCCTTTTAAAGAGTTAATTGGTGTTGTCACTTTTTCCGCTTCTATGTCATTGTATTGGTAAATACTCCCTCTTTTTAATTTTATCTGAATTAAAAAAACAGGGTTCGGTTGTTTAAGTAATTATTTTTAGAAGTTTTCTTTTGAATATTAAATTTTTAAATTAGGTAAAATGTGATGTGAGGAACTTGGGGTTTTAACGGATGGATTTAGATTTTTATGACGCGTGCTTAAAATAGGAAAAATCACCTATTTAGTTTATCAAATTTTTTATATGGATTTGTGTTCATCTAAAAAATTAGAAAATTTACTGGTTCAGTTTACGGTCTGCTTTAAGTTTTGGATTTTTAATGAACAAAGGTTGATAAAAATAGTAAAAATTTGATGAATATTAAAAAGTAAAATTGCCGAAAGATAATATGTAATAGTATTAAATTACGTCAGTTTTTATTAGAATAAGCTATAGGAAATATTCTTTAATCCATCATTTCCGCGCTTTTATTGTTTTATATAAATTAATATTTGGCCAATAGTTTTATTTTTTGCACAATGGGTTCTAAATTAATTTTTTTAAAAGGTCTTTTGTCTTCTTAACAAATTGTATTTTTATCTAATTTTATTATGGAGTCAGGAAATTGAAAAATATATGAATAAACTAAATGAATTTAACAATAAAATAAGGATATTTTTATAAATGTTTGTACTTGTTAAAGATTTCTCAACTATTAATATACTTATTTTTATAATATTGAATTTCTGGTTCTAAAAGTATCTTATTTTTATTTTGCTTTTATTGCGTGATATTTTATTTGTTTTTTGGGAAATCTCCTAGGTTCATTGTTTTGGACTTTTATTTTGTTGCATTAAAAATAAAAGATATTTATGGTTCTTCTTTGTTTGCCTTATTTTTATCATACAAAGGCGTGCCAAAATGAGTATAGAATTTTAGCAATTTCCCGCGATACATTTTTTGTGCAGCTAGGATTTTATTGACACTTAAATGATGTTTTATATATTTCCGGAAAGGGGGGGTGGTACCTAATGATAAAGGGAAAAGGAAATGAAATAAAAATTTAAATAAGAAATGGACTTGCACATTTGGGCACGGTATTTTCGGATATCCAATACCTTTTGTAAGTGCCATATTTATCCTTTTTAACGGAATAGTTTAATTTTCTGTTGTATAAGAGGATCCAATTTACTTTAAATTTTTATTAAGAAGCTTAAATGCTAATGTTACTGACTCATTAGTATATAATTCTCAAATGTATATAAACAAATATATTTAAATTACTTTTATAGAGAAAATTCAGGGAAAGAATACGCGGGGGTGTCAATCGGATTAAATATATTGGAATTATTATTTTCTAGAAAGATTTTAAGATTAATTAGAATTATTGAATAAATCTTTTCCTCTTCAAAATTTGCAAATATTTACTTTTGTTTGCCAGTATTAAAAAGCGAATAAAAAAGAAATGGAAATTGTGGGTGTTTTGTTTGTCTATTAAAATGATGCGAAATTTTTTGAATTTAATGAAAATAGTGGAATCTCTTTAATAATTTTTAATTAAATATATTTTTTTGAATTTTTTGTATTTGGGAGATCTTTATATAGTAAAATTGGATGAGAATATTTTGTGAATTTTTTTGTTTCTAAAATATAAATTTCCCAGTTTTGTATAAAAATATGTGAAAAATACACATCAATTCCTTAACCCATTGTTAGAACCTCAGTTGCCATAACTCCTAATACTTATTCCCATCGACTTAAAAATATTAAATGGAAAGAGTAATTTTTAGATATATTCTATTGGGCTGGACCATTCTTCTAAAATATTTTAACCTAAAATTTTTCAGTGTTCAAGAAGATCGACCTCCAATTTGGACTCTTGGTTCTGATCATTATTTACATTTTCCCATTACCTCACCTAAATCAAATGAATTTTTACGTTGGTCTATTTCGGTTAGTTCAGATAATGAAGATGAGGATTGGTTGGCTGACCCTGATTTTAGAGATTGGGTAATTTTAAAGTCAGCAACACAATTTAATGAAAATGATATTCGATTTGATAATAATTGGGGTGATTTTAATTTTTTTTAAATTTAAAAAAAAATATTTTAGTTAATGTTTCTATAAATAATATGGAAATTCTTTCAACAAAAAATGAAGAGAATTTTTCAAATTTTGATGATTATTTATTTTCTATAACACATCGAACTTTTGAATTTACAAGTTTGGAACAACTGTTACGTTTACAACAACAAATGCAGCAACGACGACCTTTAGTTTTGGATTCATTGAGGCAAAGTCAACAGGGAGGGGGATCTTTTATGTGGATGTTTAAGGTAAAAAAATAATAATAACTAAAAATAAAAAAAGGAAAGGAAAGGTAAAAAAGAATTAATGGGTTAGAAAAATAATTTTTTTGAAGGAAAAGATTAAAGATTTAGAAATTATTATTTTTCCAAAAATTCTAAATTTAGCATCTTAAAATTGAAAAAAAAAGTAAAATTTTGCGAATTTGAAAAAATATTTTTAGTATTTGTTTTATTTTATTTTAAAAAAAATTATTAATTTTAATTGAATACATTTAATATACAAAAGATTAAATAAATATAAAATGATAAAAATTAAAGATACATATATTAAAATTCTTGGAAGAATTTAAAAAAAAGTTAAGAAGAAATATATTTGTACTTCCTACTATAATTGAAATATTATTTTTTTGCAATTTGTAATTAAAAGAAAAATATAAAATTTTAATGAGGAAAATTGTCTATTTTTGGAGATTTTTAATTAATTTTTTAATTCCACTAAAAATTTTCTGATTTTAATTTTTTGTTTATTTTAAAGAGTGAACATTCTCCTTCACCTCCACCAGCCCTCTCATTTACTTCTCCCTCTGATCGACGTAAATTTAGTATTAATCGTCAATTAACTACAAATACAACAACAACAACATTTTCTTCTCTTGCTGCTGGCACAGCTTCAATTTTAAGAAAAGAAGAAATAAAAGAGAAAATAAAAATTAAAAAAAGTTTTGTTGATGAAGAAGGACAGAAGCCTTTATTAATTTTTGATGAAAATGAATTAGCTGAAGAAGCAGATGAACAAAAAGTTGAAGATCAATCTGTAGGGGATGAACAGTCTGGAGGTGAAGGAACACTTTTATTAATGGCTTTAGATGGACAAAATGAAAATAATCAAAATATTATTGGAAATCAAAAAGAAGAAGGTCTTGCAATATTTTCTGCAGTTGAAGCAGAGGAAAAAACTTTTGAAAGTGATGTTATTATTTTAGAAGACAAAAATGCTCCAGAAGAATTTGAAAATGATCCTTTAAATAAATTTAAGGGTTCGATTATTTTTAATTATTTAAATTTAAAAAATCAGAATTTCTCTTCAGAAAAAGTAAAATTAACTTATCAGAATTAACTAGAATTTATATTGAAATTTTTCAGAAACTTTTACAATCATTAATTATTTTTTGTAAATAAATATCTATACCCTTGTATCCAAAAATATTAATTTTATTCTTAAAAAATTCCATTTCAAGTTCTACTTAATTATCAAATCACACAAACTCCAAAAATTCAAAAACAACCTTTTGGAATTAATACTGGACTTAAATCCCCACGAGAAGTTTATTTTGGAATAAAAAGTAGAAGAAAAAGTATTGGTGGTGGTTATAGAGGGCTTTTGGCTATTTCTGATGGAGATATGGCTTTGTATAGTAGATATTCTATGGATAACTTGAGGAGACAGAGACAACCTACAGCTTGGAAATTGCCAAATCCTTTGAAAAATTTACAAAAAGTGAGAGGGATATTTTAAAAATATTTTGATGCCCTTATATTTTCTTTTAATTTTTCTTAATTTATTTTTAGTCTTCAACAACGATAACCCCTCCACCATCTCAACAACAACAATTAAAATTTTCTTCTCAAAATTCTAGTCGTTCTGCCCCACCAAAACAACAACGTAAAACTTCTTCTAATCAACAAAAACATTTTTCTTCTAATCGTTCTTCTCCAACAAATAAAATCTATCCTCAATCACAAAGTTCTCCTTTTCGAAAAGATTTTTATCGTCTTGGACCAGCTTTTGAATTTAAACCTTCAAATTTTTCTAAAAATGGTGTTTTCTCTACAGAATTGGCACAAATATCTGATGAATCGATGTTTATTTATAAAAAAACTGTTGAAGATAATTTAAAAGAAAATTTGAAAAATATTTAAATAATTGACTTTTTTATAAATTATATTATTATTTCTTTATTAAATTGTTATCATCTTTCTAAATTATTTTTTTTTCTATCTGCCCCTCGTTTGCTTTTAGCAAAAAATTAATGTATGTACGTGTACCTGATCTTTAAAAATTTATTTTTAAAGATAAAAATGGGGAATTTCATGTTCTTCAGGCACATACACGATTTCTTTTCTCCTAACTTTCCTACATAATTTTAATTATAAAATTTAAATTTTTAAATTATTTTACTAAAAATTAAATAAATATAATTTATTTAAAACTTTTTTTCTTTTGTTTTTTTTATTTTTCTATGATTCAAAAGTTTTTTATTCAATTTTTTCCTTTTTGTGATTCAAGCTTTTCACTTTTTGTTTTGCACAAATTTTGTTTAAAAAGTTCAATTGTATTAGTTTTTGATATAAATGTTTTTAAAAAATATTTTTTGGGCATTTATCATATTTTTTTTGGTGTTTTTTAAAGAAATTACATATTAAAAAAAGTATTTAAGATTACAAAAAATATTCTTTCAAGATTACAAATTAAAATTCCTTAATTTTTATTTTTTTTAGCATTAAAAATTTTTTTTTTCGTTTTCAATACATAGTTTGCTTAAATTTAATTTAAATAAATCATCGTCTAAAAACATTTAATAATTTTTAAGTGATTTAAGATTATTTTTATATCTTAAAATTATAACTAAAATTCTTTTTTTTTGTCTTTTCTCTGAAAAAACTTTTTTTCGACTTGTTCAATCCAATAATATTTGTTTTATTTAGTTTAAAGTTTTTTCCTTCCCTAATAAGTTTTAAAAGAAAAAAAATACTTTAAAACCCTAAAACTTGTTGAAAATAAAATAAAAGTTTTGTGTTCTTCATTTATTTCTTCATTTGTTTGTACTCTTTTTTTAAATATTTGTTGAAGCTCTTCAAGCAAAAAAATCTTTTTCCTCGTTCTTATTTTAAAAACCGGTATCTTCTACTGACCAATTGTGAAAAATGACAAAAGCTTTAATTTATACAGAGATTTAATTAACCCAAAATATCATCATAAAAGGAATTATTTTTTAAAGTTTAATTATGTTTTAGGTATTTAATTATTAATTATCTTTAATTGTTTTAGTTGTATTTACTATCTTTTATATTGCCTATTTTTTTTATTATTATTTTTGGCTTACTTATTTTACTTATATTTTACAGTTATATTTTTAGCTATTTTTTACTGACTATGGGTATGTTAATTTTTTATCTGCTGTTCATCTTGATGCTTTGTCAATGGTATTTTGTCTTTATTTTGATATATCTGAAACCTATTGAGTTAATAGGTTTTAAGTTTTATTGAATTATTGGAAAAGAATTAAAAGTTAAATTTTGGGTAAAAAAAGATTTTTCTTGCCTTTCTATCAATTGTGTCTTCTTCGAAAAAAAGCTTTTTCTTTTATTTTTATAATGGTCAATTCTTTTTTGTTTTAATGATTCATTTCTGCGCAGAAAATAAAAGAATTGTTTTTTTTTGATGGACAAAATAAAAAAGATTTATAGAAAAGTGCAAAGCTCTGCAGATAAAAAAGAAAAACAATACATCCCCTCTCCTTTATGTCGGACACATTTCCGCTCCATTTGCAGCAGATTTTATTAAAAAAATAATTATAAAAATATAAATAAAATTGTCATTAATTTAATAAAAATCTTACCATTGGGGGATTTCAACTGTTAAACCTTATTAACGGATATAACATCACTTAACAATTTTATATTGAATGTTATATTGAATTTCTTTTCTCGTACCCCAGATATCTATATTTTTATCCACAACATTGATTTATTATTCCCAAGTGTTTAATTAAAATAAAATATTCAAAAATACGAAAATTGAATATTTCCAAAAATAAAATTTAAATCAAATTTTATCCCAATTTTTTCTTTAATTTTATTTTTGAATTTAAATTCTAACCTCAAAGACCATCATCATTCAATTTATATTTTTAATTCACTTTCACCGGTCAGAAAATTATTATTTTTATCCTTCCATTATTTTTAATTCATGCGCGATTAGCCATAAAATGCTTGTATGGTCATTAAAAAAAACTTTTTTTTAAAAAACTTGTTTTGTATTTTATGAGCATTTTTTAAATTTTATTTTAACCAATGATCTTTTTTTAATTCAAAATTAAAATATATAAATATATTTTAATTTTAAATAAAATTTTAATAATAATAAATTTTAGAATAAAATTAATAAAAAACATTTTTTTTAAATCTCTGAGTGCTTGATTTGAATATTTTCATAAATACAAAGTATTTAACTTAAAATATAAAAATAAAAATTTTCAGGGAAAGAGATTTTATTTTCTAAAAAACCTTTAATAATTAAATAATTTTTCTTTTTTTTAAGCTTTTCCTTCTTTTAAGGCTTTCTCTAATTATTAGATCGATTATTATAATAATTAAAAAATAAATAAATATTTATTTTTACATTCCAGTCGGCGGTTTCACTTGTTTTTTAACGCTTTTTCTCTCTTTTTTATTCCCTTTTTTCGCGCATTCATCCAAAAAGAGGAAAATCCTTTATTTCCCGTATTGAATAGAAAAAGCTTTTTTAATGAAAAATAAAACAATAAAATAAATAATTATTTTTTAATTATTATTTTAATTATTTTTTACTTGTGTTGCTTTAAATATAGATTTAGTAGATAAAGTATGACAAAAAAATGTAACAAATATAATTATATATTTACTTAATTTACAATTTTGGATTATTATTTTATTTTAATCTTTGATATAAGAGAAAATACCTATTTTTAAATTTTTCATTCCTTTTAATTATAAGAAAGTGAAATTCTTAACCACCCATCCCCTAAGGCTGGGATCATTATACTTTTGAAATAAATAAATTACACAAATTATTTTTTTTCAAAAATATTTAATTTATTTTAAATTTATTTTTAAAGTTTTTTAAAAAAAATGTCAAAAAATAATTTAAAAAATCAACAATATTTTTCTTTTATTATTTCTTTTATTTTTAATTTAATAACAACAAATTATATTTATTGTCAATCATTAAATGAAGATAATTTAACAATTAAAATATTAGAAAATAATTTAATTGAAATAAATAATTCTTTAAATTCTCAAACAAATAATTTATCTTTATTAAATGAATTTAAAGAAATTAATTTTGAATTAATTAATTTAAATTGGTCACATGTTAGTGTACCTTTTGGTCTTTCTCTTTGGGTTTTGTTAGCTAGTATTGCTAAAATACGTTGGTTTTTATATTTATTTTTTTTAATTTGGATTTTTATTTAAAATATTTTTTATAAAATTCTGATTTAAAAGAATGGTGATTTTAAATTAATTTTAGACTTATGGACAAAAAAATGTTATAGAAAAATTCCTCTAAAAAATTATCGAAAATAATTATTATTTTATTTCTGAATTAATTATTAACCTTTTTAAATTAAACTTTAATTAAATATATTTTTGAGAAAAAAGTAATTTAAATTTCATAAAATATTTATTTGATGAAGAATATTCTAAAATTTATTTTTATTTTATTTTTTTAAAGTTTTCAATTTAAACAAAAAAATGGCTGAGGCAATACCAGATTCTGCATTATTAATTGTTCTAGGTTTATTATTAGGATCTGTTTTACGTTTTGCTCAAGTTGATGAAAAATTATTTTTTTTACCTTCTGATACTTTTTTTCTTTATTTATTACCTCCTATTATTTTTGAAGCTGGTAAATTAATTAAATTAATATTAAAAAAATATTTTAAAGGTTATTTTATGCCAAATCGTGAACTTTTTGATAATATTGGTAAATTAATTAATTATTTATTTTTTTGGAAAATAATAAAAAATTTATTTAGATTCTGTTTTATTATTTGCTTTTTGTGGTACAATATGGAATACTTTAACTATTGGTTTGTTTTTCTGAAATCTTATTTAAAAATGGGTTTTTATTAAATTTCTGAATTTATTTGATTATTTCCGAAATATTTTTCATAAAGTCTCTTGATATTTTAGTGAAAAACATATTTCCACAAAATATTATATTTTAATAAAAATAGATTATTAGAATATTATTTAATTAATAAATGATTATTAATTTCATTTAATAAATAAAATATATTTTAATAAATTTAATAATATTCTAAATAATTTCAACTTTTATTTAAAGAATATTAACAATTATATTAATTCTTTTAAAAAAGGTTTATCACTTTTATGGGTATCAAAATTTGGTATTTTCTCTATTGGATTTTCTTCTTTTCAAATTTTGCTTTTTGCTTCTTTAATTAGTGCTGTCGATCCAGTTGCTGTTATTGCTGTTTTTGAACAAATAAATATTAATTCTTTTTTATTTATTAATGTTTTTGGAGAGGCTTTATTTAATGATGGTGTTAGTGTGGTTAATTACAAAATATTTACAAAAATTCTATTAATTTTTCAAAGGTTCTTTATCAAATGTTTCGAAAATTTTTATTAATTGGTATTGATAATATCTCATTTTGGCATTTTATTGCCGGATGTGCTTCTTTTCTTATAATTTCAATTGGTGGAATATTTATTGGTATTTTATTTGCAATTATTGCTTCTTTAGCAACAAAGTGATTTAATTTTAATAATTATCAAAATAATTTTAAAAAAAGATTTGCAACACGTATTCGTCTTCTAGCCCCAGTTTTTGTATTTATTGTCCCCTATTTGGCTTATCTAAGTGCTGAATTATTTGGTTTTTCATCTATTTTAGCAATTGTTGCTTGTGGTATTGGAATGAAACAATATGTAAAAGAAAATCTTTCAATTGATGCTTCTGCTTCTGTTAAATATTTTGTTAAAATGTTAGCACAATGTAGTGAAACGGTTGGAAAAATATAAAAAAAAAGAGAAAAATTAATCTTTTTAAGGTTATTTTTATGTTTCTTGGTTTGTCTACAGCTTCACATAATCATCACTTTGATTGGGCATTTATTGGAATTACTATTGGTTTTTGTTTACTTTTTAGAGTTATTGGTAATAAATATTATTTTTTAAATTAATTAATTTAAATTTTTAAAAAAAATTTAAATTATTAAAATCTGTGAATTATTATAATTATTTTTTGTTTAATTATTTAATGTCTAAATTTATTTTTTTTAAATATAATTTAATTAAAAGGTGTTGTTATTCAATGTACTTTATTAAATAATTGTCGGGCTAGAAAATTTTCTTTTTCTGACCAATTTGTTCTTTCATATGGAGGTCTTCGTGGTGCAATAGCTTTTGGTCTTGTTATTTCTTTGGATGAGAAAATGCCCGCAAAACAAATGTTTTTTTTAAATTATTAAAAAAATTATTTTCTATTTTTAAAGGTTTGTAACAACTTGTATTGCTGTTATTTTCTTTACTGTTTTTGTACAGGCTAGTTTATTTATTTAAATAATTATTGGAATTAAATAAACAAATATGGCCAGTGAACTTTTTAATTTTTCTAAAGCATAATTTCATTAATTAATAAATCCAATAAAATTAAATAAATATTTTTTCTATTTTTTAGGGTATAACAATTAGACCTTTACTTTATTTATTAAAAGTTGAAAAAAAAGACAAAGAGAAAAAAGATACAATGACTGAAAAAGTTTATGTTAAGGTAAATAAATAAATAAATATTTTAATAAAAGAATATATTTAAAGTATTGTGATTATATGATGTCTGGATTAGAAGATATTATTGGTTTGAAAGGAAAAAATTCTGTTAGAGATTCGTATGTTTTTTTTAATTTAA
>ABLG01002249.1:0-16762 GCA_000172435.1 Meloidogyne hapla
GCGCCTAGTTGTCCTGCTCCGAAACATTCAGAATATTTTCTTCTCCAAATTCTGGGTTCAATTAAATTTTAACAAAATCACGAATTTTAAATTTAAATGCTTAGATGGAAAGACGAAAATTTGTGGCAAATCGATCGACAATTTACTTCAATAAAGAATTAATTAATTATTTAAAATATAAATGTTGAATAGACGCGTTTTAAAACAATAATTAAAAAATTAATTAAATTAATAAAAACGATTTATTAAATCTAATAATCCATTAAAAGCGAAAAAGAGTAAAGAGAGAGAGAGAGAGAGGAGAAAATTTTTTTTAATATTTTTAGTCTGCTTACGTTTGACAAAAGTAAAAATTTTAGTAAAAATTAAGCAAATATAAAAATTAGCAAATACTTGACTTAAGAATTATTTTTTAAAAATTGCAGTTTGTAATTTAATTTATATTTAGAATTTTATAAAACACATAAGATATATTTGATAAAAAATACTTGAAGATTTTAAAAAACTTAAAAAGAAAATTTTAAGATGTTGATTAAAGATTAAGTGGGAAAAAAAAGAATTTAGGGAAATTTTTAGTTTTTTAAATTTTAAAGTTGACACAAAATTCAAGTTTGTTTTATAACGTTAAATGAATATTAACATAAATCAATTAGTTAATAGGCATTTTAAATTGTTTGGGGTAGTTTGGATGTCTGAAATTTTTAGATATAATTTAAATGTCAAATAATATTTGTCAAATTAAATGTCAATTAAATTAAAATTTTGATTTAAGCATTTTGATTAAATGTCAAAATATCAACAACTCTATGCATTAGAAAACATTTAAAATTATTGTTTTTTTAAATTAAAATTATTTATTTAATTAAAATTAATTAAAGAGAATAATAAATAATTGGAAAATCATGAAAACTTTTTCTTTTAGAAAAACCCAAAACCATACAAATTGAATCTAAATTAAATAATTCTATCATTTGAAGATTTGGAGACTTAAAAAATAAAAATTAATTAAAATATTATTTTTATTCTTTTCACCTCAACATAAAAACGAAGAGAAGATTTTATACCATTAACATTAATTATTGCTTTAAAAGGAAGAATATCAGAACTAATTAATTTTGTATTAAGATCACCAACTTAACAAAATAAATTAATTTTTAAAAATAATTTATAAATAATTAAATTATTCACCGCCATATAGCAATGGATAATAATAGTAATAAGGCGTTGAAAAGTTATTATAACGATACCCAAAGGGCATTTTTAACCTAGTAATTAAGTAAAAAGGAAATACCATAATATTGGTTATAACGTTAGATAATATTTTTGATGTTTATTACTTCAACGAAAAGTTTTTGTAAAGTTAAGACATTCACCGGTTGGACACAAATTATCATTTATAAAAGTTTGACTAAAAAAATATTTTTTAAATTTACCAGTAGCTAAATGAGGCAATTGGACACGATAATATTGTAAATCATTAGATGAAGAATTAATTAATAAAGGCTTCAAATAAATTGTAACATTTCCCAAAGATGAAGTGTTATTAATATATTCTTTTAAATAAATATCCATTTGAGGTAATAATTTAATATTTTCTTTTAATTTATTTTTTAAAATATTTTCTTTTTCTTCTTCGAAAAGTTTTTGACGTTTATTTTGAAAAGTTTTTGTATTTTCATTTTCAGATTCTGATGAAGATAAAAATGAACTTTTACTAAAATTTTAAAAAAATATAAATGTCCAGAAATTTGGCAGAAATTAAAAATATCCTTTTTCCATTTTTGTTCAAAAAATTAAAAAAAATTCCCCATTAATTCCAAAAAATTATTTAAATATTTTCTTACTCAAAATCATTTAATAATTCATCATCATCAGAACTAGAAAAGTCATTTTCTTTTTCATCATTGCTGGGAAAATCATTTTCAGACGATGAAAAATCATCAATATTGTCATTATTTTGTAATTCAATTAAATCTTCATTTTTTGTTGGTGACTAAAATTTAAAATAAATTCTTGTATTTTTTTAATTTTGTCAACCTTATGACTATTACCCATCAAAATATTGTGAATACTTTCATAAATATTACGATCTGAAAGAGGATTAATAAATTAAATAATTAAAATTCTAAAGAAGCCTAAAAATTTCGCTATAATGAGTAAAAAATTACTCAGAATAATTAACTAAAACCCCGGGTGTGCGCCATTTTTGCATTAAAAATGTGCTAAATGTGCTGATAAAATTTTAAATTTACCTGGCCAAATTGTGTCGATAAGTAAATCAATATTTGGATCTGGACGAAGATTTCTTTTTGAAATAATTTTCTTCCGACATGTTGGACATTGTCGCTGAAAATATTTATTTTTAAAATTTAAAAATAAAAAATAGTACGCTTGTTTTGTAAATGGAGTTTTGAATACAATCAGCACAAAATCGATGAAGACATTCCTTTAATTAAAAGTTAAGAGATTTTCTCTAAATTCACCGTAACAGTTGTATTCCTCAAAAGGTCCAGACAGATAGGGCAAGTTAAACTCGGCCCTAATTTCCTCACCAAGACTGGAACTTTAAGTCCACCACTGTTAACAAGTTGTTTATGTGGAGAACGAATCTAAAGATTTTCTGAAAAAGAAAATGTTTAAATTACCTTATCATAATTAGAAATTTCTTTATTGTAAGAATTCAAATCAGAATTTATGTCCACCTCACAATGCGCTTTATTCATAGAAATAAGAGTAAAAATTAATAAAATATTTTTTAAAAAATATTTGCAAAAGTCTAATTAAAGAAAAAATTAAAAATTTAGTCAAAAATTTCATCAAAATTTTTGAAAATTAAATAAATAATTTAAATAACAATATTTGGCAAAAAGTAAATAATTGGGTCTTTTCTTTATTTCACTAAAACTCTCTTCTTTAATTATATCTTTTCCATTTATTATTTTTTTTATTATTTATTTATTTTTTATTTCTTATCTTTTTAAAATTTAATTAAAATATTTTATTTTTAGATAAAATGATTTCTGAAAATTCAATAATTCATGATGGTGATTATACTATTCTTCAGAAAGTTGGAGGTGAGCAACTTCGACCTTGTCGTCTCTTAAATGGGCAGCGTGCACTTATTGAAAAGCTTAGTTTTGATCCAAAAGATGCTTTTGGGAAGCCATATGGAGTTTTCGAGGTTTTGAAAAATTATTTAAAAAGAAATGTTTTCCGCAAAGATAAAAAAATTTTAAAATTTTTGTTTTTTCTTTTAGGTTGGCTCTAATGGCAAAACACTTGACACAGTTGATTTTTCTAAGGAAACTTACCAACCTATACCTGATGAATCAATTTTAATGCAGAATGGTAATAATACAATGGAGTCTTTCAAGGAACGTTCACATTTTTCAAAAGAAAAATATTTACGTAAAATGACTAAAAAACATTCGGTTATTTTCTATATTTTGTATTATTTTGAAATTTAACAGGTCAAAGTAATGATCTCTCGTCCAACTATTCGACTTCTTTGCCTATCATATTTTAATAAAGATCCAGAACGTTTGGCACATTTGAGGTTTTTTTAAATTTAAAATCTTTAAATAACCATTTTTTAAAGATTTGGTCAGTTGAGTTTACTTCTTCAATTGTTAAATATACATTCTTGTGGATGCAATGTTTTTGTATATGAAAATGTAAGAATAATTTTTTTAAATATATTCGAAGTCTTAAATTCTGAAGCTGATAGGGAACTTGAACTCTTAGTTGTTTATATTTTTTAGATATTAAGTTTGATTTTGTTCACAAATTTCAATTTTACATGCCCTATTCAGAGCTAGGTAATTTGCTAGGAACGAGAAATTTTATAAATTGAGTCAACCTTTTTCTAACATTGGTCAATCCTTAGAAAGAATTATCAGGTTCTAGCTAAGAGTTCAAATAGTTTTATTGTAGAAATTTCTCCAAAAGGAAGATATTATACGTAAAATCAAGAAGAAATTTTTAGACATTAGGCTTATTGGGTGCTGCCGTGATGGAAAGACTTGATAATCAAGGAAATTGTATTTTTTTACATCGTGGAGATTGGCCACAATCAATTCCTTGTATTGATGCAATGAATAATTATGTAATTAAATATTTTAAATTTTTAAGAATGTAAAAATAAAATTTAGTGTCGGGACAATTTTCTTCCTCTAAGAATAACAACATTTCTACAACCTGACATTCTTAAAAATGAGGAAGAGTCTGATCAACTTAAAATTCAACGTCGTCAATCGCATTCCCAGGAAATTCAAGATGATGGAAAAAACATTGTTTGTTTTTTAACACAATAAAATAATAAAAAACAAAGTATTTTTCAATAGTTTTAATCTATTGTTTTGATTTTACCTGACTAGACAGGAATTTTTTGGGAGGGTGAAAAATCTTTTGGGGAAAAATTCACTTATCTTTATGTCTAAGGACTTGCTTGTTTAAGTATATCGCATAATTATAATTCATTAATTCAGTCCACAATTGATGTTGGTAATTTAAATGAATCTGATTCTTCATTACAAAGTTTACTAGAACGTAGGGCAGAACGACGGAAAAAAGAAAAGCGTGCATTAGATGTATTATTAAAAAATTCTACTGAGGGAAATGAAGTGTTAAATGAAGGCAAATTAGATGGTATTTTACTGGCAGGAAGGTAAAAGATTTAAAACTTTAAACATTAAAAGGAAAAAAAAGTTTAAGTAAATAATAAGTTTATACATATATTTTTTAATTTAAATTACGTGGTTAAGTTGGTTAAATTCTTGTCTTAAATTGCATTAAATGATGAAAACTCAATTTATGTCTTCTTTCCCCGACAGAAGAGTTTCATGTTGACTTATTGAGTTCTGATAATGCACTTTCAATTAATTAATTTTTTATTGTTGATAACTTTAAGTTTTCACCTTTAAATCTCTCAAGATTTTACCTAAATAAAACTTAAAATATTAAAAATTAATTTTTTATTTTTAAAAGAACATTTGACACAGTAGATGTTCTTAAACAAGTAATTGATGGATTACGACTTTCTGGGTCTGTGGTTGTCTACTCTCCTATTAAACAGCATATTTTGAAAGCTTGGAATTTTCTTCGTTCAACAAATTCTTTTATTGATATGCAAATACAAGAACAATTTTGCCGGACATATCAAATACTACCTAATCAGACACATCCACTCATGCAACAACCGGTAATTTAATTAAAGAGATAAAACCCTAATATGAGAGTCTTTATCAAAAATAAGCAAATGACCTTCTCTCAATTTATTAAGTGAAATTATAGGTAACTGGTGGTTATATTCTTTCCGCAACAAAAGTTTTGCCCTACGAAAAACTTAAAAAATTGAAAAAAGAGGATTGAAATCAATTTTTGTCAGAATATTGTTTTCCTTTTGAAAATATTAAATTTTAATCGGGTCATGATTTTGCATTTTAACATTTTAGGTAAAAAATAACATTTAAATAGAAAAATGTGAATTCCGAATTTTCCTAAAATTTTCAATTTTAGGAAATAATTTTATAAAAATTAAATTGAAAATTTAATATCGTTAAAAAATAAATATCCAACAAATTTACAACCGATTTTTTAAGTTCTTGGCAAAAGAATTTCTAAACAAATTAATTTAGATTATATTCTACTTCTTATTCTCTTGAAAATTAAATTTTCAATAGACTAAAATATCACAAAAATTATTGAGCAGACGAACTAGTAGCTGAAGCAGAGGATCCGGCCCTTTGTTGACAACCGGAATCGAATTTTCCACCTTCTTTTCTTGCACGGTTTTGGGCATGCCGATGCCTAGACTCGTGTAAATATTTCTAAAAAACGAAAATATCTCCAAAATTTAAAAAATTCCTTACTCTTCTCTCTTTTGGAATTCTTCCTTCCATTTCGAGTTTAGCTCTAGCAGCTCTTCTTTTTAAAATTCTTGTATATTGTTTTTCATTAACATAAATTGGTTCTATTTGATTTGTTGATATTTGAGTATTTATAGATTCAGAATTATTATTATTTATAAAATATTCATTTTGTGAATCAAAAGAAGTTGAAGGAACGTCAACAATTGTATGTTGTTGTTGGGAAGTTGAAGGAATATTATTTTCAATAAAATTATTATTTTGAGTAGATTGAAGACACTTTAAAAATTTGAATTAAAAAATTTTTTTTTTAATTTTTTAAGAAAAGTTGTTGAGATTTTTTAATCCATTCCCAACAAAATTTTCCTTAACACCTGTCCACCAGTAATTGATGTACCCCCCAATTGGATGAGTGCAGTACTTCCGTCGCTAAGACTCATCACTTGAAAAGGCATCATTGCTTGCTGCCCTGATGGAAATGTAAAGTGCTGGTCAGTACTATTTGAAGTATTTATTATTCCATCACTTTGCTAAAAGTATATAGGTATATTTTTTAAAATATTTTTAAATCTCAGGGGATTAAAAGGAATTCTCAAAAATTTATATTAATTTATTTTAATGTGTAAAAATATTTAAAAAAATGATTCATCATTTAATAATCTCATTATATTATTAATTTTATCTATAATTTAATTGCTCATACACATAGGTATTTAACTTAAGACTACAATTAATTCGGTATGTGGAGATAAAAGAAAAATAAAAATAATTATAATTACATTATTAGCTAATTGTATTCCTTCAGGCAATTGAAGGACATATTGAGGTTGTTGAATAAGGCTTTTTTCGTTGGATATGAAAGAGGAAGGATCAACGCCAAGCATTTGAGCTGATTCAGCGGGAATTTGAACAAGTTGATAATATTGCTAAAAATGAGGGATTTTGGATGTCGATTGGAATTATTTAAAAGGTAAGGTATTCGTTTGTCACTAAAAAAGACATAAAATTGTCCAACCCTTTGTTGTTGTGGTTCTTGTTCAATTGTTTGTTGTTTATTTGTTTTTTGAATATTTTGATCATTTTGAACAAAAGAGGAAGGTTGAGATGAATGAGAAGGATATTCTTGTTGTGAGGAAGAAGTAATATTTTTTGCCATTTCTACAAAGTGTATTTGACCATTCTGACAATTTATTGGTTTTTGTGCACTCATCGGCTGAATTTATTTGAAAGCTAAAAGAAGGGTGGGAAGTGAAAAAAGCTATAAATAAATTGAAAAAGCCTTTAAAAAATATTGAAAGAATTCATTACGCCAAAAAAGTTTGAAGCGCCGAAATGTCCCTCTTAAAAACATGGAAGAAAACATTGAAAGAGGAGAATAATATTTGAAAGGAAACCTTTGAGAGAAATAAAAGTGTTTGTTGGACAATGCTGAATGGGTAAGTGATGAATGGAGAATAAAATGGTTGGTTATATGCTCATTGATGGAAATAAAGAAATGATAGAGTGAATGACACTAAAATTGTTTTTTTTTTATTTTCATCGCACGCACGCACATCCAATCAACGAATTCATGCAAAGGCGGCCCAAAACTACTAGCGAATAGATAGAAAAACTAGAATAAAATACTCAATGGAAATGAGGAAATAAATAAAAGAAACGAATGGGTAGCCAAAAACTATTGTCTCGAAGCTAGTTTAGTTATATGTATAAGCCAGCTGTGAATTTATAAAGCCTATAACAAAAGCCATTAGCAGAAAGAGGAAATAGAAAGCAGCAAAAGAAAAACAATTTAATGGAATAATTGGGTAGTTTAAAAAAATTTCGCCCTCACAAGTATATTTTATCCACCTCCCGAAGCTCTGAGGACAGATTCTGCATTTTTGATGAAGGACAAAACAGTAAAATGGGAAAATCGAATGAGCATATACTTAAAGGATTGAGAGAAAAAAAAAGAAAAATTTTGTGTGTACGAATGAATGAATGTGTGGAAGTAATGGGCTGAATGGATGGATGGTTGTTGAAGGAGGAAAGTGTCATCGGCGAATGTTTGGTGGGAAGGCTAGCAAAAGGGAGATGGGGAAAGACAACGTTAAAAGATAAAAAAGGGCTCGCTCGCTCTCTGTTGGGTAAATCCATCAGCCACCAACGACAGAGGGGGAACAACCACTCCACTATAACTCACACAGGCTCACCCATTTTATAATTTTTACCTTTTTGCCCAGACGAAGAGAAAATATTAAAATGAATAAGAGGGGCGTCCTTGGGTGTGTGTTGTTGACTTTGATGCATTAAAAACGTCCACACCCTTCTCCGCTAATGGGCGATAGGGGCGGGACTACTAGGGAATGGCTATGAACGGATAAATTTTCTTAAGATTTCATGGTGCCGCCAATCGATTAATTGTTTTTAACAAGAAAACGGTGCTAGGCAATATCTAACGAACATTTTATAATAAAAAACAACAAAAAACACAGATTTTCATAAATTTTTTGAATATTTTAATCTTTTTAATAAAAACTGGAGGTTTTGCAACTAATCCAAAAAATTAATCACTTCTATATCACAGTAATTAGATTATTAGATCTAGGTCAGAACTACGTTTTCAAAGAATTTCTTATCTATTTTTAATCAGGATCGGCTGGGGGATACCGACAGAGGAGGGAGGTCTAGGAAAGAGCTCTCGGCACATTTCGTTATTTAATTATACGGAGTTGGAATATGTATGATTTTTGAAAGATTTATTTTCCAAAAATTTAAATAAAACAATAAATAGTCTCAATAAAATAATTTTTTAAATATTAAAATTCAATAAAATTTTCATTTAAAATATATTAAATACCCAGTTAAAGTTATGTTTTCTTTGTCCAAATTTAATGACAAAAGCATCGACCGCGCCTGCATGGAAGTCCAAAACAAGTATCCAATTCTCCATTACATTTTTGTTTATTACAAAATTTAAGTAAAGCCTCGCCATAATTTGCAAAACCATTGAGTTTATGAGCTTTTTAAAAAAGGAATTTTATTTTGATATTTCTTTGAAAAATTCAAAATTTATTAAAATATTTTTTAAAAAGCGCATTAAACATTATTTTAGTCTGAAATTTAATTTTACCATTACCAGGGCACAGATATTTGATTATCTAATTAATCAATACCCCAAACATTTTATTTATTTTTATTCATTTTAAAAATAATACCTTCAATGCATTTACAAATTCCAGTTGAATTTTCACAAGAATTGTACAATCCACCACAAGAAGTCTGATTCATACAATGAAGTCCACTAATACAAGCAGTACAGTCACATGTTCCCAGAAAAATTCCCAAACAACGAGGACGTAAATTTGCCTTAAAATTTTATTTATTTATTTTTACTTTAATGAAAAAGTTTTATTATGGTGTAACAAAAGAATAAAAAATTGGGAAAAATAATTGTATATTCAATATTCTCAAGACTAATTATTGATTTAAAATATAAAATAATATGAGTAATTTTATTAAATTAAAGGTTTCATCCCCCTACTTTCCCTATATCTTTCCTCATTTTTTAAATATCCTCCATCCCTACATGTAACACAATTAGTTAAAAAACTCAAAAATCTAATAAACAAAGTCAACCTATTTTCTAAATAATTACTTAAATATAAATTTAAAAAAACCTTTCCACTCTTTTCAATAATCCCACAATCTTCATCTTTGTAGCAAATAGAACGAGGAACACATTTTTTGATTTCTGGGGTAAATGTTGTAAAATCAGTATCAGAATTATTGCCAGAAATACTATCATTAAATACATCTTTTGTATTTTCTGTCTCATTTTCTGGAACAATTGTTGAATCAACTTCATTGTCAAAAGTATTTTCTTCAAAAAATTCTGTTGTGTTTTCCGTTGTATTTTTTGGATCAATTGTCTTATTTACTTCATTTTCGTTATTGTTTGGAATGTCATTCAAAATTAAATCTTCTTCAGGCTCTTCAGTAACATTTTTAGTTGTAGTAAATTCAAGAAGCGTCATTGGATCAAAAAAGTCAAAATCGTTGATAAAGTCAGTTTCGTTTACAATTGAAACTAAAAGATAAGACAGAAAATTTTAATTATCTTCAAATTTTATAGTTTTTTTACTTTCACCTTCAGTCGTAAAAACATAGTCATTTGTTGTAGTTGAAATTGTCTTTGACATAGACATAAGAAGAACAAACAAAATAGGAGACAGCATTGAACTAAACATTCCAATTTGTTAGGTTATTAATTTAAACTAAAAATTAATTAAAAAAATAAATATTAGATTTATTTAACAATAAACAAAAAATCAAATAATAGAGACAAACTCACTTTCACAAAGAAAATCCTAAAGAAAGTTAAAATTTTAAATGAGAAATTCAAATATTTTAAATATTGGCATAACGTTCAATTTTTCTTTTATTCTCTATTTATATTTTAACATTACTCTCATCAATTTGATTGACTCGTTAACTTTTTTTCAAAAGTTTTTTTTTATTTTAGATCATTAAATATTTTTTTTTCAATCGTCATGGGTTCGGGATCTTTTGTTGGTATAAAATTCTGTCCAGAATGGTATTTTTACATTTTTATTAATTAATTTTCCTTTAAAAATTTTTTAGCAACAACATGCTCTATCCTCGTGAAAATAAAGAATTTCGTCGATTAATGTATGTTTGCCGAAATTGTGAACATAATCAGATTGCAGACAATCCATGCATTTATGTAAACAGACTTACACACGAAGTCGAGTTAGTTTTTATTTTTTGAATTTTATTTTAAATTTTCTCAGCGAGCTCACACAAATTGTTGCCGATGTTGTTCACGATCCAACTTTGCCTAGAACTGAAGAACATGAGTGTCCGAAATGTGGTAAAAGGGAAGCTGTATTTTTCCAAGCGCAGTCTAGGCGAGCTGAGGTGAATTTTCTTTCAGTTTTTTATCTAATTTAATTTTCAAGGAAGAGATGCGTCTTTATTTTGTCTGTGCTGGATGCCACCATCGCTGGACAGATTAAATTTGATTGTTTAAACTTTATTTCTGATCTTGCTCTTTTTGATGCTCATTTTCTTTTATTTATAAATATTTAAAAATTATTTGTTCGATCTTTCCATTTGTTTCTTCATTTATATCTTTTAAAGTTGAGATAATTTATTCAATTCTTTCATTTCATATGTTAAAGACGCGTGCCTTGGACTCTTTTCTGGGTGAAGTTGTTGGTGGAGGTGTGGCTGGCATTGTGCTCTTCAATAAAGATGGTAATTGTTTTATTTCGGTTTAATGGTTTACTAGTTCAATGTCTTCAGATTATTTTCGATATTTCAGTTAGATTTTTAATGTTTTTAGATAGATGAGCCAATCTCCGCCCTCATAAATTTAACTTTAAGTTGTTAAAAAAACATTTTCATCTTCCAATATTAGGATTAACTGTCTCACGTGCACTTGACAATTCTCGCGGTGGTGGCAATGTCTATTCTGCATTATTGGCAAATATATGGGAAACATTTGAACGTCATGGTTATATATTTTTTATATTTCTAGAAAAATCGTTAATCTTTAGGAGTTCGTGATGAACTAAAAGAAGTTGTTATTGGTAATGAAAATGGAACAGTTGTTTTAACTAGAGTAGCCTCAATGCTTCTGGCAGTTTTGGGAACTGAAGATGCTCCACTTGGTGTTCTTCTAGTTAAATTACATGCTTTAGTAGACCAATTAAAAGTTCCGCTTGGTGCCATTTCAACTTAATTTTGTGACTTTTTTAAGCGATCTTTTAATATTAAATTCTTTACTTATAATCAACATTCTCTTATTTTTGGAAATATTATTTTTCGAAAGGAGAATAGGAAAACAAGATTATTTTGTTAAGAATTATTCATCTCCCTTGTTGTTTTTTTAACTTTTTTTTTGAATATGCATAGAAGATCGCCATTTTTCACTTGTGAATAAATTTATTTCTTTTAATTTTGATATTTTATTTTTTCTGTTTTAAATCCTTTTTATATTTTTTCTTTTAAAAACTTTATCTTATTTAATCTTTTGATTTTTATTATCATCTAACAGAAAGCAATAAATGTTCTCATTGTCAATATCTCCAGAGTTGATAGAAGATCAGGTTTGTTTTTTATTACGAATGTGGGAGTCGCATTTTTAAATTAGTC
Organism: Meloidogyne hapla; assembly: GCA_000172435.1. Taxonomy (NCBI): domain Eukaryota; kingdom Metazoa; phylum Nematoda; class Chromadorea; order Rhabditida; family Meloidogynidae; genus Meloidogyne; species Meloidogyne hapla. The sequence continues at coordinate 12,027 of ABLG01002249.1, forward strand.
ACTACAACTAGATTATTTTTAAAACTAACATTAAAAGTCGTTTTATAGGTAAATGCCATTTTGACAGAACACAAAGAAGAAATTTTGAGGCTACGCTACAATTTTGATTTTGACCCAATTTTTGGTAAATTTAGGATCTTTTTATTATAAGACAATCTTTTATAAATTTTAGAAGAACTTTGTAAACTTTTACCAAATGCTAAACAAGAAGATATTCGCAAAGAACTCGATTTACGTGTTTTTCTGCTCCTTGGTCTTAATCAAGTTGTGACAAGATTTCCACCTGAACCCAATGGAATTCTTCATATTGGGCATGCAAAGGCTATAAATATTGATTTTGGGACTGCAAAGGTTTATTATTTGTATAGAATTAAAATTTGAAAATATATAAACTTAAATTTTTGAGCTGATTTTTGTTTTTAAGTTACCTTTTCTGTATTATAAAAAATTAATAATCACCCGTGCTTTTTATAATTTTGTTATTTTTAGGCCAAAGGTGGAATTACCTATCTACGACTTGATGATACAAATCCTGAAGCTGAAGATGTTTGTGTTTTTTATCATTTAATTTTTTAAGAATATGAAAATTTATTTTTCGTTGCTTTTAGCAAGACAAAATTTCCTTATTAAAATAAATATTTATTGGATTTAAAAATTAATCTTAATTTTTAGGAGCGTTACGTAAATGAAATAATTGAAATGGTTAAATGGCTTGGCTTTACTCCTTATAAAATAACACATTCTTCTGACTATTTTGATCAATTATATGAATGGGCATATGTTTTAATTAAAAAAGGTTTGGCTTATGTTTGCCATCAAAGAGTTGAAGAAATGAGAGGTTTTGATCCTCCTCCATCACCTTGGCGTGACAGGCCTATAGAAGAATCTGTTAAACTTTTTGAAGCAATGAGGAATGGGGCTTTTGATGAAGGAGAAGCAACTCTTAGATTAAAATTAACAATGGAAGATAGTAAACAGGATCCGGTTAGTTTTGAGATTTTTAATTTCTTAAATTTTTTAATAAAATTATAGTAGTTAGGGGATGTTATTAGCTTATCTAAAAATTTATTAGGAAATTTTAAAAATTATTAAAAAAAATTTTTAGGTAGCTTATCGTATAAAATGTTTGCCTCATCATCGAACTAAAGACAAATGGTATTATTTTATTCTCAATTATTATTATATTATTTAATTTAATTTTTCTTGGTAGGTGTATTTACCCAACATATGATTATACTCATTGTTTATGTGATAGTATAGAGAACGTAACTCATTCTCTTTGTACAAAAGAATTCCAGACAAGGTTAGACTTTAAGAAATTAACAAATTATTTTTAATAATTTTTCAGAAGGAGTTCTTATTATTGGCTTTGTAATTCTTTAGGTGTTTACTGCCCAACTCAATGGGAATTTTCTCGTCTAAATCTTTCTTATACTGTTGTTTCTAAAAGAAAATTACTTAAATTGATTCAAAGTGGAATTGTTAGGTAAATTAATTTTGAATTCTCATTAAAATTAGAAAAAATTTTAAATAAGACTAAAGATATCTAATTAAGACTCCTTTAAAATAAAAATAAAAAAACTTTTTTAGTGATTGGGATGATCCTCGGCTTTTCACTCTTACCGCTCTCCGACGTCGTGGCATTCCTGCAGAAGTTATCAACAAATTTGTTGAAAGTTTGGGTGTTACTGTTGCTCAAACTTTAATTGATCCAGTTATGTTAGATGCTTTTTGCCGTGATTATTTAAATATAACAGCTCCAAGGACAATGGCTGTATTAGAACCTTTAAAAATAAAAATTAAAAATTATGCTGAACTTGGTTTTCTTCCTGGATACTCGTTGAAGGTCAAATATTTTCCGGCAGAACCAAACTGTACGGATGAGTGGGAAATTGCTTTTGACGAACAAATATTTATTGAGAGAATGGATTTTAGAGAGGTTGGAATTTTTTAAATTTGATAAAAGATTTTATAAGGATTGATTTTAAGGAGGCAGAAAAAAGCTACCGTCGTCTTACACTTGGCCAATCTGTTGGTTTGCGTCATATCAATTTAATTATTCGAGTTGATAGTATTGAAAAAGACCCAACAAATGGGGAAATTAAACAAATTATTGTTAATGCTGAAATGGCATCTTCTGTTTCTAATAAACCCAAGGCATTTATTCATTGGGTGGCTAGACCTGTTCATTGTCAAGTTAGACTTTACGAGAGATTGTGAGTTTTGAATAACTTTTAAATTAGATTTTTGACGATGTTTGAGTTATTTATTACTTTAAAGACATTGGATATTCTAAAGCCAAGAAAAAATCAATCCCTGTGGAGGGGGGTTTGAGATTTAAATGATCTTTCATTTTTCGCTCTCCAAAATAATTTTTATTAATTAAGGTTTTTACACAAAAATCCAGAAGATCATGTTCAAGTTCCTGGTGGTTTTCTAACTGATATAAATCCAAATTCTTTAACTATTCTGACAGAATCTTTAGTAGATGCTAGTATTGCAAATACTGCTAAACCTTATGATAGATTTCAATTTGAAAGGAATGGTTTCTTTTGTGTTGATGCAAATGATTTGGCTAATGGAAAGGTTAATGGACAACTTTTTTTTCATAAAAATTATTTTTTAAATTTCAGCTTGCTTTCAATAGAACTGTTTCTTTACGTGAAGATGTTGGAAAAAATTCATGAGAGATTTTTGAATTAAAAAATGTTATTCTAGTACTATAAAATGAGATGTCCCAGTTGTTGATTAAAGTATTTATATTTGTTAAATATTAAAATATGTTGATTTTTTTTTGTTTTTTATAAAAATATTTTAATAAATATTTTTGCTTCAATTTAATGTTTTTTCATACAGATCGATTAATTAAATCATTAATTAATATTTATTTAATATTAAAAATATACAATTATTTTTAGATAGTTTATGGGGAAAATTAATGGGGGAATTGTTGAAAATTCAAATTTAATGTAAAAGGATGATTAGTCTGGCTAGCAATAAAAAAAGCTTTGGCTGTTTTTTAATATTTAAAAAACAAGCAGCGATTCCTTTCCTTTAACTAAATTTAATACTTTATTTTTTATTTGAATTTTTTAAATTAGAATTTATAATGAGTGGTAATATTCAAACTTCCAATGATGTTTCTATAAATTCTTTGGATGAATCAATACAAGCTAAACGTGAAGTTTGTCGAAAACGCTTATGGACTTTAGAAGTTAAAAATTATTTAAAATTAAAAATATATTTTGTATATTTTAGAATGAAAACGACAAAAATGATTTGGCTTTAAAAGTTATGCGTACAGAAATTGAATTGGCAAGTTTCTTTTATTTCTAAAAAATAAAACTAAATTTTTTTAAAGGAATATTCTTTTTTTGAAAATTTAAAAGAAATTGAGAAAAATACAAAATTATCTAAACAAGTCGAAGAATTAAAAAATTCTGAGAAAATAAATATTAAAGAAGAAAATAATGAGATTTTGATTGAATTAAATAAACTCAAAGAAGATTATGAAGAATTAAATAATAATTTTAAGTCTTTGGTTTCTCAATTACAAACTGAAAAAATAAATAATTTAAAGAAGTTTAATGAACAAATTGAAGTGAGTTTAAAGGGGTTTTTTAATGTTATTTTATATTGTACTATTCTGTTCGAATATTTTTATTTACCGTTATTATTAAATCCTTTTGGGGAGATTATAAAGAAATTTTAACAAAAAAATTTAACAAACTATGATAAAGGCATCGTCTCGTAAATTAAAATTTACTAATGTTATGGTCTAAAGAAAGACAAAATAATTTCTTTATAAATGTTTTTATTTAGTTTTTAATTATTTTAAATTTTAGAATGTTCGAAAAGAAGCAAAAAATCAACTTGAAAAGGTAAAATTTTTCTAAAATTATTTTATTATTATTACACATAATTATTATTAAAAAATTCTGAATTTTAAAATAATTTGGAAAATAATTTTTTTAGAATTTTATTTAATATATAAATTTAATTTAATTATTTAAAGATCAATCAATTTATGTCAAAACATTTAAAAGACTACAATTCTGATAAATTAAAACTTAATGAAGAAATTTCAAAGAAATTAACAGAATTGTCTAAAATTCAAATTAAATATAAAGGATTATCTAATGAATTAATTAATTCTAAAAATACAATTTTGAAATTAGAAAATGAAAAATCAGAAATTATAAATAAATGTAATGATGAAATTAAAGTACATAAATTTTTATTCATTTAATTTAAAAAATAAAAAAAAATTTTTTTAGAAATTTTTAAATGAGAGAGATCAACTTGACAAATTAAAACAAGAAAATAAAAGAATTTCTGATTTATATATTAAACAAACAAAAGAACTTGTTGGTGCTAATGCTGAGAAAGAAAATTTGGCTTCGCAAAATGCAAAATTAAAATTGGAGTTTTTGAATGCACAAAAGACTATGTTGGTCAATTTGGATGGAATTTTTATTTTATTAAAAAACTTTTTTATTCTTCCGGGGCTTTTTAATTTTATCTGATTTTTTAAAAGCAAAATCCAGAAATTGAGAGGAAAAATAAAAGTCTCTTTCGGTTCGGGCCTATTTGATATTTTTCCAAAGGGTGAGTATGCAAGCTTCTCGTTCATGATTTACTTCATTTACTTCAGGGTTTTCCCAGACACAACGAAAAATACGACAACCGAAGGCTACACAATGACTCTCTTTTGGGCGAATCGGAGGAGCATTCAC
>ABLG01002248.1:2500-18474 GCA_000172435.1 Meloidogyne hapla
CAGAAGAAGCAATCACGCGAACTGAGAGGAATTATTTGCAACCAAATCAAAGAGATCTCACGATAGAAGCCTTCTCGAGTTCTGGCCGATGTACGTACAAATATTACTGATGAGGTTTTTGCAAAAATGGGAAGCAATAAAGCACTTGAGCTATTGATCTCTAGGTTTATTTTTCTCCACCTAATTTTAATATCTTTTTGTTAGACAAAAGAAGCGACTGTTTGGAAATGTAGACGTGGCGGATTTATTGAACATTAATCTCCCTGATTCTGTCGCGACTGCGCGATTAGTCATAATCGCGCAGCCGCGATTAATTGGAGCGCCCTTTGGACTATCCAAAGCAAGCGTCGTCTTTGCTTGGCTTGGCCAAAGGTGAACGGCCGTTGAGCCGTCTTTACATCCGCTTTTCATTGCTGCACTCGCTTTTTTCCCATAACGGACAGAATTGGCGATCTTATCTATGGAAAGAAGGATGGGCCTTACAAGAACAATAATGATTCCCTAACGATTTTATTATTCACTTTTACTTTTTCTTCTTCAACTTTTAATATTAATAAAATTATTAATTTTGTTTATTATTATTTTATAATAAATATATTATTTGGAGATATCGGCGTACCCACATCCTAAGGGAAGCCCCGGTATTGTTCAGAGTTAGGTTTAGGATTTCCCCTAACTCTTTGAGGGTTTTCAACTCTCCAACTTGTAACAGCCTCTAAGAGTCTGAGCCCGTCGTGGCAGACTAATCACACCTATAGCCCGTTGTGGCTAGTTGATTATTGTTCTAGTCATATTCGAGCCCATCACTTCCACAAGGCCCGTCGAGGCTTGTTCGCTTATACAGGAAATAGACACTTTAAGCCCGTTGTGGCCAATTTGAACTAGGAAATCACTGTCACAGAACAACAGTTATCGGAACAAGCTTTTCCTATTTAGCCGTTGCGCAACCTTGTAAAAGCGATTTCCGACATGGCGACCTTCGGCCTGTTGACGGATCCGCTATTCGGTTAACAACACCCACATCAAGCAACAACAATTTTCGACCTTGGACACATTCAAAAAAAAGGGGGGAGCTTGATCGATATTCGATCAAAAAATCACTTAAACTGATCAGTTTCGATCAATAAAAGATTGGTTTTAAAGAAATTTGCAAAGACTCAAGTGATCAGTCTAGTTCACTTGTTCGAACAGTTTTGAAAACTAAATAAAGACTCAAAGGTATAAATGATAATTCCGGAGCACTTAGTCTTACCTTTAAAGCTAGCCGTTGACAACTTGAAGGATCACCTGGAAGAAGCAACACCGGAATTACCGCCGATTCCTACTGATAATCACAGCTCAACCACCATCCTTCACTTTCTTCTTTTTTGAAGACTTTTCTAAAAGATGTCGACAAGCAGATTGATATTGCTCGTGCAGCTGTTCTTCAACAAAAGCGAAAAAGACGTCGACGATATGTGCTGCAGGAGCAACATATTAAGGAAACACTGGAGGGTGCGATGTACGATGATGATGAAGACTTGCTCGACCTCCTGACACTTCTTGGCCTACAGATACAGGGATATGTCAACGGTCTCCGTGATAACAATAGGCGCGATTCGGATGATGACGACGGAATTATAGATGTATCTTCAATCCCTAGTACTTCTTTCAGTTTCTAGATAACACAATTGTTTAATAATTGTTCTATATCTTTTATCTACCGGTTCTATTGTTTATTGTTCTAGTTTAATGATTTTTGATTCTATCCTATTGTTTTTTTACAAATTTGATAAATTTTTATTGTCATCGATATTTGTTTTAATATTTTCCGTCTTAAAAATCTTGCTTGAGCCTAAATACTGAGCCAGAATAAGTAATTTAGTGTATTGGAAGTTTTTCCCTGTGGGACATTTTGAGGGGAGACATTTTAAGGGTTTTTGTTCAAGTAGACATTTTGAGGGGTAGACATTTTGAGGGCGCGCCAGTCCGCAAAATTTATACTTTCAAACTTTGAATTTCGAAACGAAAACCTTTAAAGCTAGAGACAGGAAATTTAGAGAAATAAAGATGCTTATTGTATCCTGTAATAAACTTTAAAAGCGGACTTTTAGATTTTCAATTGCTTAAGATTAAACTTATTCGAATTATTATTTCAATTATTAAATCATCTTTTTTTGCAATGCTTTCATTTCAAAATGAGTGTTACTATCATGGACTTGTAAATTTCATGAACTTTTTTCCTTAATTAATATTAAATTCAGTTGGGACTTGATGATGTTTTTTGTATGTTAAAAAAGGAAGGGGACTTCCTCGTTCGTATGAAAAAAGACAGTAGTGACGACATTAAGACATTTACTTTGTCCGTCTTTTCTGATGGTGTGATACGACATTATATCCTCAAAAAATGTAATGGCAAAATTGCAATTGACTTTGGACATGAGGATGGATACGCAACAATACAAGAATTTGTAAATGAACATGTAAGAAAAGGAACATCCATCATAAAGGTTAATCTTAGATTTTATTGAGTCCCCAATTCCCTTTAACTTAAGGATTAATTTTGATGACTAAACAAAAAGGATTAATTTATTATATTAATTTTATTTATACCCCAATTTAATCCTTTTTGATTGATCTAGTTCTAAATTGGGAAAAATAGATGGGAATTGAAAAAAGGGTAACACCAATTTCGAAATTATCATTTTTCCCTTCAGGCCAGATTTGTGCTACTAAAAAATGGAATTCCGAAGAAAGACTGGGAACTCTCCCACTTGTCACTTAAGACTGGTGATGAATTGGGAAGTGGTGCATTTGGCGTTGTCAGAAAAGGCAAGCTCACCTGCGTTGACGGAACAGTCAGGAAAGTGGCAATAAAAGTGGCAACAGAAAACTGTATAAATGAAAAGTTAAAGGAGCTCATGAACGAGGCTCGAATAAGGAGAAAGTTCCGGGACAAGAATGTCATCGCATTCTTTGGTAAGAATTTAACCTTCCTTTAATTAAAAATAATTTAAAGGTGTAACACTCGATAAATATCCAATTATGATTGTAATGGAAATGGCAACGGAAGGCGCTTTAAATGAACATCTACAGAAATTTAAAACCGACGTGCAGGGTAAGCTTCTTATGTGTTATGGAGCAATGTCTGGTCTTTGCCATGTTCACCAACAAAACGTTGTACACTGTGACGTAGCAGCTAGAAATTGCCTCTACAGTGGGAAAAATGTTGGTTAAAAAATTACTTATATTTTTGTTATTTAAATGAACTTTCCATTAGGTAAAAATCGCCGATTTTGGCCTTGCACGGGAGCTTGCAAAAGGGGAGACTTCAGTTAAAATTCGCTCAGGCCAGAATGTTCCATTCAAATGGCTTGCGCCAGAGACAATCATGGATCGAGCTTTTTCAAAAAAGTCAGACGTTTGGTCTCTTGGATTGTTGTGTTGGGAAGTCTTCGCCGACGGTGCTTCGCCTTATGGTGCATTAGAAGTTCACCAACTTATTGCACAGAAAGTAATACCAAAATTTTTCTTGCTTTTTTTTACTTTCCCATTTTTAGATTCTTAGTGGAGAAAGGCCTAAATTCAGTGAGGAAACTCCTGGAGATTTTAAAGAACTTATCACTCAATGCGTTTGGAATGTCAAGCCAAATCTTCGATGCGATATGGAACAAATCAAGAGATGGATGGAAAAGAACATAAAGCGACTGGTCAAAGGATGGGAAGAAGTTCGTCGTCAGAGTCCACGTAGAAGGACGAAGAGTAAATAGGTTTCATTTGATTTTTTGATTAGTTTTTTTGAGATTTGATTTAATATTTATTTTTTTGATTTTGAGATATTTTTAAAAAATATAAAATTTTTGTACAAAATTATTTTGGACTTTTCAATGGCTAATATCAAAGCCAATTTATTTCATTTTTTTTTTGTAATTTTTTAAAAACACTCAAACAACACATCCTGGCATTTCAAAGAACATTTCTTTATCCTCACCTCCTTCCTATATTCCCATTATGCATTAGAGAACGTTTCGCTTGTTGACCATTTTGTAACTTTTTCCCCCCCATAAATTCATTCATTGATAACGGTTTTTAGCGAGCCCTTTAATTAATTTTTCAGCGATTTATAAATTTATATATATTTTAATTATGGATCAATTTGGCACTTCACCTGCAAATCCACAATCTTTATTGAATCTTTTGAGTGGTGGTCAAACACCTAGTGGAGGTTTAAATTTTGGTTCAAATGGTCCAGGATCTGTAACTCAGCATCCTTTATCAAATTATCAAAATTTGTTTGGAACTACTGGGCCAGGCTCTACAATAAATGTTGGAGCTCAATCTATGCATTCGGTTGGAGGGCCAGGTTTTTTATCTTTGGTTTATGGGTCGAGATTCTACTAGATTCTAACCAGTTTTGATTTGAACTTATTTTAAAATCAAATTCTGGTATAGGTCAAGGGTTCATATCCTTACAGAAACTAACAAAAAGTTACGCTTTTAAAGACATTTAACAATAAGTTTTTTAGGGGGCGTAGATTCAGAATAAACAGACAGGATAAATAGTTGTTGATTTATGGTTTTCGAAACCATTTAAAAATGACGGGTTTCGTGTAATTGCGGCAATCCTGGTTCTCGGCGATTCCCAATTTCCGTTTTGTAATTCAAAAACTAGTAGAGCAAAATTGACAATTAATTTACAATAAATTTTATTATTAAAACAGCATCTGTATTCAACAGTCAAGGTCCGGGTTCTGTTCTCAATCCATTTTCTTCAAGTGGTGGAAATGAATATAAAGGCCCATCTTCTGTTGTAAATTTGGCAGGAATTCCAGCTTCAGCAAGTAATTATACAGATGGTGGACCTGAAAGTGTTTTGAATAATTTAAATATTCCAATGACTCCACTACAAGGAGGTTATTCTGTTAGAGATTCTCAACATCATATTGGCTCTCAATTACCTGCTTCAAATATTCCAACAATTATACCTGCTACACCTTTTAGTGCTCCAGCAGAAGTACCTTCACCTACTTTACAAAATATTGTATCTACTGTTAATTTAGGTTTAAATTTTTTCTTTTAAATGGTATTTTAACTAGTTCTGTGTCTGCAAGTTTTGTTAAATTTGCGGACAAAACTTGCGGACATTTTTTCTCCATTTTGGAACATTTTTAAGAAATGTTATTTAACCTTAAATCAATACCCATGTTTTTTTGCCTTCATTTTTCTTGTAAATTTAGTCCTGGACTTTTGGGATTTCCAACTACCTCAAACTTGAAAAGAATTTTCTAGTTTTTCAAACACTCCTTTGTGGATTTTTTTCTATTTTTATTTAGAATTCTTAAGCAAAATTTGCACAAATTTAAGTTATTATCTTTCGAATTCTCTTATCGAATTTATTTTTATTTTCTTTTTTAATAATTTATCATTCTTTTAGGTGTTCAATTGGATCTTAAACAAATTGCTTTGAGGGCTCGTAATGCTGAATATAATCCAAAGTACAAAAAATTTTGTAAAAATTATAAAAAAATTTTTTTAGACGTTTTGCCGCTGTTATAATGCGAATTCGTGACCCAAGAACAACTGCTTTAATTTTCTCTTCTGGAAAGATGGTTTGCACGGGAGCAAAGTTTTTATTTAATTTTATTTATATTTTAATTTTTAAAAATTTAGATCAGAAGAAATGAGTCGATTGGCAGCTAGAAAATACGCTAGAATTGTTCAAAAGTTGGGATTTAATGCTAAATTTACAGAATTTAAAGTTCAAAATATGGTTGGGTCTTGTGATGTAAAGTTTCCTATTCAATTGGAAGGTTAAATTTTTTAAATTAATTAATTTGTTAGACTTGAAAAATCAGAGTAAGCAAATAAACCTTTATTTCAATTGACTAACCAGAATTTTTTGTAATTCGCTTAAAATCGGAATTCTAATTAAATCAATCGGAATTTCATTAAATTAATTTGGCAAGTCAAAATTTCCTTTAAATAAGCTTATAAGATTTATTTAATTAAACGTCAAGCCAGAATTTCTCTAAATTAGACCTAAAATTAAAATATTATTTATGAATATTTAATAAAACTTTAAGTCAGAACCTTCCAATTTCCTTAAAATAAACCTAAAAATCAGGTTTTCTAAATTTGACTTAAAATTAGAATTCCCCTTTAAATAAATTTAAATTCAAAAAATTATCCTTCATTATTTATTTATTTTTAATTTTTTAATTTAATTTTAATTAATTTTCAGAAATAGGATACAACCTTATTATTCTTATTTTTTTCAGGCCTTTGTATTACCCACGCCCAATTCAGTACTTATGAGCCTGAACTTTTTCCTGGTTTAATTTATAGAATGGTCAAAGTATGTTTTTCTTAAATTTTACTTTTTTATTAAAAATCGAAATTTAAGCCTCGTGTTGTTTTACTTATTTTTGTTAGTGGAAAAGTTGTTATAACTGGGGCTAAATATAAAAGAGATATTGACGAGGCTTTTAATCAGGTTATTTTTTTAATTTTATTTTTTTATTTTAAATTTTATTTTTAAGATTTATCCAATTCTGAAAGGTTTTAAAAAATGAATTTTGTATTCAATTTGTTTTATTTGCATTTTTATGAGAGAAGAAAATATTTACTCATATTCTATCGAATTTTAAAAGTTTACTTTTTTTAATATAATTATTTATTTATCATAGGCGTAGATAGAAATTTTATTATTATTTTGGATTAGGGGCTTAATGAATTTTACGGAAAAATTTTTTTTTGATTTTATTTTGTAAGACTTTTAGTCTTTAAACTGAAATTTTCCCATAAAGAATTGTTCCCTTTTTTAGAAAGTTAATATTTTCCTATTTTTTTACTACGCCTGTGATATTTAGGTTTTAGATAGATTATTGTTTTCTAGAAAATTCACTTTTTTTTTTGTCCTTTAGTTTTGGGAATTTTTAGAGAATTCCCAAAACTTCCATATGTTTCTTACATGGTTTTTAGGTTTATAAAATAAGGATTAATCCAATTAATTGCTGATTTGGGCAGAGGGGTCATTTCCATAATTTTTATTAAAAATATAAGTAAGATTTTAATTTGGACATTGAGAAAATAAAATTTAATTTTTATAGCACACTTTTACTGTGTTAAAAACAATCTTCCAATCCCTGGTTATTATTTTATCTTATTTGCTCCTATTTTTTAAAACTCATATTTAAATCATACTCTACATATATAGACATTTTATTTTTTGCTTATATAATAAAACAAAATAGGTAATAACAAGGAAATTTGAGATAAACAGCATTTGAGAATTATTTAAAAAATTCTATTTAAAACCTCATCGACCACGTTCCTTTTCCCATTTGTTTACAAGTCGTTTTACGTTCTTATCCATCCAAGCAATTGCCATCTGAATACTGCACCGTGTCTTGGGTTCTCAATTCCAAACACAATTCCTTATAAATTCAGAAAACTCTTTAGGAGTATCCTTTTCGAAAGTAAGGCGCTCTAATGTTACCTTCCTATTATCTCAAACATCCTTCCATTTTCTTCATATGGTTCAACACAATTTGAGAAAATCTCCCAATAAAGCATTCAAAAGCCCAAAATGGCTTTCTCCTGAAACAGTGGACGAAAGTGCTTTTGCAAAGAAATCTGATGTTTGGGCTTTTGAATGCTTTATTGGGAGATTTTCTCAAAATTGTGTTGAACCATATGAAGAAAATGGAAGGAATGTTAGTAGTCCCCCCCCCCCCCATTTGTTGCAAAGAGCAACAAATGGGACGGGGGAGGGGTCCGCTAAATCAAAGGGTGTAGGGGGTTTTCGGAACATTTTCTTTGATTTTACCGCCAGGGTGTAGGGGGTTTTCTTGTAAAACATGTTGTTTTACAAGGTTTTTGATTGACAGGTACATGTTTGATTGACAGGTACATGTTTTTTGATTGACAGGTACAAGTGTTTGATTGACAGGTACATGTTTTCTTGATTGACAGGAAACACAATGTTTGATTGACAGGTACATGTTTTTTGATTGACAGGTACAAGTGTTTGATTGACAGGTACATGTTTTCTTGATTGACAGGTGAAAGGGTAGAGGAATTCTCAGAAATCCGACAAGCTGTACTTGTAAAACATGTTGTATTTGTACAACTAGTGTGGGAGAGGGGTCCTCTTCATAATTAATCCCAAGGGTGTAGGAGGTTTTGGGGAATTACAAAATTCTCAGAATTGCGGGAGAAGTGTGAGGTAAGGGTGCGAAGCATCCTTCCCCCACCAAACATGTTGTAAACATGTTGTAGTTCTACAACATGTTGTGATTGTAAAACATGTTGTAGTTGTACAACAATTTGGAGGGCTAGGGTTCATAAACCTATATTAATTTTTAAAATAATAAATTCCTAAGCGGAATCGAACCTTCACCATTAAAAATTGGTGAGCTCCAAGGCAGAAACGTTATCCATTCCGCCATGGGAGTGTACTCAAACTTATTATAAATAAAACGTTTATGTTTTAAATATTTATTTCTCGGTGCATTTGGATGGAAGGGAGGCGGTGTTAGAATTTTATAAATGACCTTGGAGAGATGGAAAAGAGAAAACTGATATTTAATAGTAAATTAACGCAGATTTCTTTTTATCTCTAACATCTCTCCTTTTTTCATACTATTTTCACAATTTTTATCTCTAACACCCCTCCTCTTTTTACTAACTACATTCTCCCCCTTCACCCTACATGCGGAGAACGAATGAATTGTTGGAAACCTACTACGTCCAAAAAGAAGTTGGAGGAAATGATGGCATGACTAAAGGGATTTTGGTGGGGATCTGCGTGGCGATGGTAAGGGCGAGAAGCTCTCTTTCCTTCCCTTTCCGACTAAAACTCTCAGATACCCCAAAATGTTTAAATTGAAGGGGGTTTGCGCTATGATGAAAGTGAAAGGCTGCGGACTATCCTAGCCCTCAACTTTAGAAGATAAAGTTTATAAAATTTTAGAGATTACAAGATGAGATTTTAAAAATATTAAGGATTACAAGATGAGATTTTAAAAATATTAAGTAAGAAAATGAAATTCTTACAAAATTAAGAAAAATAAGTCAAAATTCATAAAATATTAAGGAAAGAAGACACAATTATTTAAAAATTAAGGATTAGAAGATGCAGATTTTGGGGGTAAAAGTACAATATTAAGGGATAGAAGATAATATTTGTAAAATATTAAGGAATTTCGAGCATTTTTAAAAAAAATTAAGGAATAAAAGATGTAAAATGACAAATATTAACACTTTTCACCCCTATTACAGGGTGGGGTCATACATAGGTGGGTATACATCTTTGGGGTATGGAGGGCATGCATAGGCATGATCTTGGTGAGGGCACGATCTTGTAATGTAACAAGTTGGAATGGCCATTCAAATCCCAAGGGGTTAGAGGGGTTTCATGTAAACAAGTCTCATGTTATAGAACATGTTGGAGGGTTTAGTCAAACCCAAAGGGTGTAGGAGGGTTTTGGGTATTTCCTCTACAAAATTCTCAGAATGTTGGAGCTGTGTGGTGGAAGGGTGCAACCCATCTTTTCCCTCCAGACAAACATGTTTTACAACTGCAAAACTAGGTATTTCAGTATTTTTATGGAATTGTGGGGATGAGGAAGAATTTCTGGTTCTTTGATTCCGGCGGTCCAGTAACCTTATTCCCCCAAGCTGGTTAATAAAAAATAGCTTCCTAGTTGGATTTAAAAACCATGACACACTAAAATTCAAAGTTTTGGCGCTACAATCCTCTTCCCAGAAAGTAGGAAACACTCCGTATACCGATGAGAAAATGAATTTTTCAGCTGGAGTTCTTTAATCTTTAAAATTCAACTGCGGCGCTGACTTTTGATTAAACATTTTTCTTGAATTTTTATGGAATCGAAGTTTTTCAAATGATGTACTATTATTTTAAAAAATTTCTATATATTAAAAATCTCTAAAAAATATTTTAAAACAACAAAAATAGCAAATAAATTATAAAAACAATCAAACTCTCACCAACGTCCTTCAACAGAGCAAAAGTGCGTGTTAAGTTTATTTTAATTAAAAACTCGACAGATGTTTTTTTGAAAAGTTTTACAAATTAATTAATACAAAAATAAAGCAATCACGCATTTACATTTTTTAATTTTTAATAAAAAGCAAATATTTAAATTTAAAATAATTTAAATAAATAGGTTCTGTAATAATATCTGATAGAACAACTAAAGATAATAATCAACAACAAGAAATCCTTTCATCGGATTCATACTCTGCAGAGCACAACGGTGGAGTAGTAACATTTAATGAGGTGAAAATATTAAATTAAATATTTTTTTTTTTTAAATATATTTCTTTATTTTTATTAAAGGAGGACCAATTTTTTCCGATTATTTTAATGAATTAGCTGAATTTGATAAGTCAATGAATGTGGGAATGGCTGATGAAGTGCCTGAGGGTGTTATTCAATTAAATGTTGGATGAACTTGTTATTTAACAACTGTAGAGACTTTAAAAAGAGATCAATGCTCTTTACTTGCACAATTATTAACAACTGAGGGATTGGAAAATAATTCTAAAGTATTAAATATAAATAAATAAATTGGGAATTAATTATTTTAAAATAAAATAATAATTATTTTTATTTTTAAAAGGTTGCTAAAAGAATGAGTAATGGAGCTATATTTATTGATAGAGGTTATTCAATTATGTGAAGCAACCCTTCCTCTATCTATTTATGTGAATGGCTGAGAAAAAAAAATTTAAAAAAATTTTTAACAAAATTCTGTCCTGCGCATTTTATAGAGGAGAATCTCACTTAAAATATAACGTTTAGTTCAACTTTATAGCACCACTGGTACCTTATTTATCTTCAATTTTATTAAAAATGAGTTCAATTATAAAAGTAGGGATATTTTTAAAATTTTGGAGTTTTTCAGTCCTTATTCCAATTAGCTATTTTACTTATTATAAAAATATTTTTGTGATAAAAAATGGCCTTGAAAAGTTTTGAAATAATAATAAAAATATCTTTCTGATAAAAATATTGAGATTGGAAAATTTAAATTTTCTTTTATTTTATTGCAAAAGTTACCTCAATATATTTGAGTGATTAATGGGTTTTAAAGGAAACCTATTTCATGGAGTACGCGGGCTAAAATTGAAAAAGAAGATGACGAAGTTAAAGTTTGTCTTCTTTTCTTCCACTCTTTCTATCTCTAACATCTCTCCATTCTTCTTACTATAGTGATGCATTCAATTCGAGATTTATAATTTGTAAAAAATGATAAAAGATGAGTAAAGGGGGATGGTCGTATAAAAGAGGACGGATTCTCCTAAAATTGTCATTCCTTCGTTAAAAATATTTTAAATAGTTTTTTAATAAAAAGAGCAAAATGAATAAATGTGAAGTGTCAAAAAATGTGTTAACTGGTGAGTCACAAATTGTGGATGAGGAAGAAGAGATTATTGAAGTTAAAGTGGAAAATATGAAAGAAAATGAACCACAAGATGTGAATAAGGAAGAGAAGATTATTGAAAACTCAAAAACTTCTAGTTCAAAACTAAACCAAGGAAAAATACAAAAGAAAAACGGTATCAACACTAATGTGCTTTGGAAGCTTGTGCGCATGAAATATGTTCCCAGGATTGAATTTCGCATGTGCAAAAAATGCGCGAATGAACTTTATTATAATAAAAATAAATTTGAAGTGAGGGAAAGCGGGAAGATTGGTATTAAATTTGATCTTTGTGAAAATTGTGCCAAACTTAATATGAGACTTATGGATTTTCTTCTCGAATTTGATGGTAATAAGAACAAATAAAGAAAAGATGAAATTGAAAATTTTAACCATTCATATATTTTCAAAAATTTGTTTTAACACCTATTAAATAAATTTTATACTATAATTTTACTTCTCTTTTTAAATCTAGACATATTTAAACCTAAATAAATTTAAGATGATTGATAGAGTTTGGCGGTTTATTAAAAATTCAAAAGAAAAATTTTAACTTTGGTATAACTTAGATATAGATAATCTGGATTTGTGTCGGGAATCAACTTCAAAGAATTTTTATAAAAATATTTTGGTAAACAGGAATAGTTTGAAATCAGCAACACCCAACAAATTGAAGCACAAGAGTTAAAATATATTTTTCATCAAATTTTCATACTTAAACTGTCAAGGCTGTTTTCCATTTTTACTTAAAGATGATTGATAGAGTTTGGCGGTTTATTTAAAAATTCAAAAGAAAAATTTTAATTTTGGTAAAACTTAAATAAGAATAATTTGGTTTTATTTCGGAAAAATATCAACTTCAAAAGAAAAAAAAATTATAAAAAAATTTTTTGTTAAACAGGAATAGAGTAAAAAAAAAAGTTCAATACCACCCAACAAACTTGTGCTTTTGGACAAGTGCTTTTGGTCCGTTGTGCTTTTGGAGCAAATGGTAATCTATTGATTTAATTTGGATAATTGATTGATCAATATGATTTCAATGATATTAAATTTAGCTCCTGCCGGGAGTGTGACACCACGAATGAATGTTCTTGGAGTTGTGGATCCGAGAGGATTTCCAACAGATGGGTATGTGCAGAGGGAAAATCGAGTAATAACTGAGACCGATACTTTGTTGAGTGAGGCCACTGATCTTGCAAGCTACGCTCAACATCTTATGGGTGAGGCTGGTAGAAATAACGCCGATGCCAACCGAATGCGTTCTGAAATGAGGCGATTATTTCAGATAGTGAGTTTATTAGATAAATTTTTTTTCTTATATTAAAATTATTGTCCGGTGAATTGATTGATCAATATGATATTTTAGGTGGAAGAGTTACATTCAGATGTTCACGAGTCTGAAGCTGAGGCAGAAAGGCGAAGACGAGAAGCCGATCAGGCTATGGAGCGGGCCTGCGACCTAATGGCACGTAGGCGTTCACTGCTTGAATCCCAACATGAACCGCAGCAGCATTTGGCCCAAGATCGAGTTGTTTCTTGCGAGCGACCTGTTATCGGAGAAATGTGCCCTACCTGCCAATATACGACAGATGAAGTTTCACTACAGTACCTACCATCAGGATGTCTCTGTCAATCATTTTGTAATCTATGTGTCTTAGGACGGAAAGAGGAAAATCAGGAAGGTCTTTTGGATAAGCTTAAAAAAGCAGCATTGCTGAAGGCATTGGACATTATGGATGGTGAAGAAAATGAGTTTGATAATAAAAAATTTGAAGAAATTATAAAGAATTATCCGCAATTTAAAGAGATAGAGTTAAAAATTGAGTGCCCGCTTTGTAAGCAACCTTTTAAAAAATTTATCAGGCGCTCACATCGTGAAAGTAAAAAATGCAAGGAATAACTTTTAAACTTGCATTTTTTGAAAAATTGTTGAATAAAATATTTTGTTGGCTTAAGGCTGATTTAATTAATTAGAATCTCTGAGATTTTAGCTAAGAAAAAAAAAACATAAAATTTTTAAAACTTCTGGGTTAAAGCATTAATCCGTTTTTAATTAGAGAATTTTCATTATAGAGTTTTTCGAAAATCTCACCCAATAAAATTAATTTAAGAAAAAATGTCCTTCATAAATATTAAAAATAGTAATGAACCAATAACCTTCATTTTCCGAAAAATCAATTTTTTATTTAAAAAATTATATATAATTAATATTTAGCTAATAGAGTATTTAATTTTACAATACATTAATATGATTTTAAATATCTGTTATTGCTCGAAAATTCCATCTCCGTAAAGGTTCAGGAGGCGCAGATCGGTGGCATGGTGGAGATGGGTTTTGTCGTTATTTTCAGTTTCGTAACTCTATGCGTCTTTCTTTACTAACTGAACGTCGAGTTTTTGGTCCCTATGGATTAAGTGGTAACCATCCAGGCAAGATTGGAAGAAATGCTCTTTTACGAGCATCGGATGGAGTTCGTGACAATTTGGGGGCAAAAATCAGTTTAAATGTTAATCCTGGGGTGAGGGAAAATTTAAAATATTTTTTGATGTCATTCTTCTCTTTTAGGACATTCTAGAATTGGAAACTCCTGGAGGTGGAGGATATGGACGTCGACGATTTTGGATGGAACCGCCTTCTAATAATCTTCATTATTTTGGTAGGAACTTTAAAATTTTTTGTTCTCACTTGATTACGTTTTCTTTTCTCTAATTTTTAATTCTTCGATTTAAGTTTCTAATTAATTTTCAATTTAAATAAATTAGTTAAATTCTGGAATTTTTAAATTATTTTCTTTAGGTTTCCGTCGACGTTTTTCAAAAGAAACATCTTCTGCTATGATAAAAAGCATTGAATCTAAATTATCAGAAGTTGAACAATTGTTACAAAATTTCCAAGAAATGACAAAATGTAAAGAATTACTTGATACAATACATAAAGAAGTTCCTTCTAATCCTCAATTACTTGAACATTTATTTAATATTGAAATGGCAATAATCATTTTTCTGTAGCAGAAGGAATTTTATGTCGTTTACTATTCCTAAAACCTTCATTAGCATTCTTGATAGAATTGACCAACTTTTGGAGGAAAATTTAAGATCTGAAAATTCTCTTCCTTCTTTATTGGCTATTGAAAATAAAAAATTACAAAATTTTATTTCTGAATTTAAAGAACCAGCACGATATTAAAAAATTAAATTTTGAGGTAAAAATATTAGAAAAGATTTTTAATTAATTTTTGTTTTAACAGAAAATTTCTGAAATAAATAATTTATTGTTGAACAAAAAAAAGGAAAAAGAAAATATAAAATATTCAATTGAAGAAGAAATGAATAAATTTTTTAATTTTAAATGAAGGAGCAAGTATGGTTGAGGAAAGGCAAATGCATCCTTTAGAATTTGCAGTTTTGGCATTCTTCTTTTTGGTAAGAAAATAGTTTTGAGCAATTCTAAAAAATCCCTTTTAAAATTCCTCTTTTTTAGCAATATATATACAATCATTTAAAGAAAATACAAACGCAACTTCTCAGCTACTTGGAAATATTTTGTTAAGTTTATATTCACTTCCTCCAATATTTTCTTCTAATGGAATAAACAATTTGATTCAAGAAGCAATTCTATATGCAAACGTTGGCGATTTACGCCCCCTCTTCCGTTTCTTTTAAATCAAATGGAAAGTTTTCTTTTAAAATTGCGAGTGGTTATGATTTAATTATTTTTCTAGATTATACTAGGTAGGTATCAGGGATGTTGCAAACAGATTTTTAAAAAGCGGAAGGCGGAAGCGGAAGAAAAAATAAAAATTTTTCATAATCAAAATTATAAATTTTCATATTATGATGTAAAATTAACAATTTTTCGATGCGTTCTTTCGATGTGTTTAATCTTTTTCGAAGATCACATCGAATCAGACTGTAGTACTAAAAACCCTTTCGCTCTCGGATGAAGATGCAGACGCTGATAGGAATTTGTTGAAAGTTTTTTACTCTATTATCCTTCTAAGCTAAACGCTTCAAGTTTTCAAAAGCATATAATTTTTTCACCCCTTATACATATGTTCCCAAATTCGCTTTTTAGCGCCGCAGGCGAAAATTTTGAGTCTCAAATGTAAGGAAAATTCACTTTTTCTGCATCTGGCTGAGCCAACTCCCTGGTAGGTATATTTATTTTTTAATTAACTAATTTAATTATTTAGGGATCGGAACCTTTTTAGATTTTAGATCTAATTGTGTAAGTCTGACTCTGATTTAAAAATATATTTTATTTGTGGTGTAGGGGCTACAAAAAAAGACCGGCCAATTGACAACTAAAATGATATTATTTATATATTTTAATAAGAAAATTTCTTCATTTATTTTTACATCTTGCCACTACTTTTTCTAGAAATAATTTATGTGATGCAGCTACTTATAACTAGATTTATCTTAAAATAAATTTCTATGTCTTTTAACTGAATAAAATTTTACTTATAAAATATAAAAACAAAAATTTAAAAGCTTCCGACAAAAACAATTAAATACCCTCAATATCTTGTTCCTCCCCCTCTT
>ABLG01002247.1:0-18569 GCA_000172435.1 Meloidogyne hapla
AAATTGATCTTTGATATTTTAAAAAAGTATTTTATTCTCTAAAAAAATAAAGTACATTTTTTAATTTTAAACAAAAATCTTGAATTTTTTAATTACAAAATAAATATTTTTATTCAATTATTAGTTAATTAACAAAATTAAAATAAATATGTACCTAAATTAAGGATAAATAAATTTTAACATTTTTATTTTACTCATTTTTAACAAAAAAATATTTTCTATCAATTTTCCTTCTTTTAAAAATAACAAAATATTATTTTTGAAATTGTTTCTTTCTTAATTTTTAAAAATCTTTATTACAAACAAAAATATTTTTCCGCTATATCTATTAAATTCTTTTTTACACCTTTTTAACTAAAAATAGAATGAATTTATAATTAGCCCTTATTTTTTCACTTAAATGAACTGACAAATTTAAAAAATTATTTAAATCCTTTTAGTTGGAAATATTTTTTATTAAAAAATTTGTTAAATCCGGTCATATAGCTCAAAATACAAATTAAAAAGGATTAAAATAGAATATTTAAAGAATATTTTTTTTAAACTATAAATTTTTAATTAGTTAAATAAATATGTACATTATTTATTTGCAAATCTAAAAGACAAAAGAATATTTATATTTCTTTTTTAATAGATTATTCTATGAATCCACCAATAAAAATAAATGCGGAAATAAAAATTTGCGGATAAATTTTATTTCTTGTTCAATTAAATAATTTTGTTTAGTAACTCCATGAAAGATCTCTCACAGGGATTGTTGTAAATATACAAATCTCCAAAATTAATATCTAATCCGCATATTTCGAATCCACTGTCCGCAATTTGTATAAATTTATTTTTTTCTCCGCCCCCTATAAGCTTACAAAAAAAATCTTTTTAAAAAATAGTTACGCCCTTTGTTTGCCAACATAAAAAGAAATGAAATATATAATTCCCGAACACATCATTCTTTTCACATTCCGTGCCATCAGCTAATTTCCGTCCTCTTCATTTATCAAAAAGAAAATCCTTCAAATAATCCTCTAAAATTATTTGAAGAATTTATTTTAAATTTTTGTTTGAAATTTTCTTTAACAAAATTTGTTTGGGGACAGAAAACAAAAATTGAAAAAATAAACAGAAAGAAAAGGGGAAGGTGTGAGAAGACCTTTGAAGTAGTCTTTAAAATTGTTTTATTTATAAAATTAAATTCCCTCTCAAAAGCAATAAAATTCACAAAATATACTAAAGAAGCCATATTTCCTTTTCTTTTTTAGTTTTTTAAAGATAAGAAATTTAAATAAAAGAAAACATTTTTTAGCCTCTTAAAAACGCCATTTCATTAATATAGCCAAATAATAATCCTCTAAATAAAATCCTTAACAACACAAACAGAAAATTCCTTCACGCAATAATTTTAAATAAATATAAAATAAATGATGAATTCTCAACAAAGAATGCTCTTCGCTCTAAACGAATCTTTTGGAGGTTTTGGACGTGTGGTGTGCATTTGCTTGTTGATTTTGGCAATTAGGTAATTAAATTTAAATATTAGATTAAATATGAAGAGTAGGTAGGCTACCAATTGTTTAACCACGTTTTCCATCCTAGAAATTTCCTTTTAGTCTGGAGGAATTTTTCTTTCGAGTTGAATTTTCTTCCACTTGGATATGAGAATTTGATAGAAATTTCAAACTAAAAAATATAATTTTTCCCCTTATAGCACTGATGCATTTGCCCCTCGCTCCTTTCTTAAAACGTAGTGATGATAAAGAACCTTCTGCTGTCGACGAAGCCCAATCACAACAACAAAAAACCCCAGCCAAACGTCTCTTTGCCCCACAAGAGAATCTTTTCTTCCAACAGCCACAAGCAAAGCGTTTTGAACTTGCTGATGGTTATTATGACTTCCCCCAACAAAAACGTTTTGATTTTCTTGACAGTTTTTATTTACCAGCTAATGGATTAGCTTATGGAGGGTAATTAAATAGAAAAATTTTAAATATTCTTTTATTGATTTTTAGAATGCCTGCCAAACGTTTTGATTCTTTTGGTTATGGACCTCGTCCAATGGCAGCATTCCTTTGAAAGAATGAGAAAATTTAAAAAAAAATAACAATTTATGAAGTAAAATCAAAAATTGTGTTTAAAAT
Organism: Meloidogyne hapla; assembly: GCA_000172435.1. NCBI lineage: Eukaryota > Metazoa > Nematoda > Chromadorea > Rhabditida > Meloidogynidae > Meloidogyne > Meloidogyne hapla. The sequence continues at coordinate 2,133 of ABLG01002247.1, forward strand.
TTATAACATTATATAATCTCATAATTTGTTTATGAAACTTAGATATTATGATCTCATTTTATTATTAAAATTTTTTTATCTGTGAATTTTATAATTTAATTATTAAAAAACGATTTTATTAAAATACAAAAATTTTCTTCATAAAAATAATTTTGCTTTATGCCCAAAGGCATTTAAATCAACTTAAATATTCAATGGAATACTTCCATAAATAAAAATGTTAAATAATATTTGTGTGAATTTAATATTCAATTTATTCATGTTTAAATAATTTATCAACATTTGTTTAAAAAATATACATATTCACCTGATACAAGTAAATTTAATTTTTTAAAAAGGAAATTAAAAAATTCTTTTTAAAAATTTTTATTCTAAAAATCATGTCGAGAATTCTAAGTATTCAATAGTTATATAAAAAATTATCTTAAAACAAAAAGAGGAAAGAAACCCTTTATAAAATATATCAATTTGATTTCCTCTTCATTAAATGAACAATTTAATAGAAAATTTTGTTAAATATTCTGTTGTCAAGCAATATATTTTTTTCTAGAGACTTCCTTTTCCGTCAATTGGGAATTGTGAAAAAAAAGAATGTCACCCCCGCTATCCGCTTTTAGTCAATTGAATAAAAATCTTCACATTCTGATTGTGTGACAAAATGATGAAAGATCTTTCTTCAACCGAAGAGCAAAAAATACTTGTTGTAATATTGTCATAAGGGAATTCCGTGTTTTTTCTTTATATTAAGCTTTTACATATCTCTTTATATATGTATTTCCGATTTTAAATTTTATTAAAAAATATTTTTACATTAATAGGAACTTAAAATAGAAGGTAAACAGATTATTTTTAGTGAATAATGAACAGAAATTTTAAATTTCAATAATATTCTCTTTAAAATAAAATTACGAAAAACTAAATCACAAAAAATTAAACAAATTAAATCGATCTTTATATAATAAAAAGATAATGAGCCTTTTCAATTTGATAATATTACATATATGTATGTTAGAAAAAGCAATTCATAACAATTATAAATTATAATAAGGGTAAATCCCTGGCAGAAAATGCAAGAAAGAGAAAAAGCGTAAACTAAAACAAAAAATTTTATTCTCAATTTTTGAATGCAGAGAATTGCTGTTAATATGTTGTTTCCCAAGTTTACGCATAAATTATCTTAAGACAAAATTTTTAGTTAATTATTTTATTAATAGAAAACACATGAAAAGGATATCTGAAATGGGTAAAAAATGCATATTTAAAAATGAAAGTTTCCAAAAAAAATTAAAAAAAAACATTTTTACGTAATAGTGCAACTTTTTTTCTTATGCGTTTGCTCATCATTTGAATTTACTCCAATATCACTAACTCGTTCATCAAAATTCATTGCAGCTAAATCAACTCCTACAAACGCACAAAGATCTGGTTGACCACTAGGTGGGAGATCCATACAGCCAACAGTAAAAGGTTCAGGTGGTTTTGACATCTTTTGAATATTTCCTCGAAATTTAATTTGTTCAGCAACAGTCATTGGTTGATTTCGCATTGAGCGTGAACTAAAAAGTTTGAAAATATTTAAAATAAAAGGAGGAAAAAATTATAAACGAACCCGCTATTTTGAACAGGTACAAGGCGTTTATTAATTTTCTGTACTTCATTTGTTGTAGTTGTTGGTCTTTGCTTACTTTGCTTTTGTGTTTCTTGCATTACAACAGCTTGTCGTTTCTTTTCCAAGTTTTTCTGATTTTTTGAAGGACTTTTTATGTTTGATTTATTGCTTGTTTTAGACTTGACAGAATTAGACGTTTTTGGTTCATCTTCATCCTCAGAAATAATATCATCATTAAAAGCCTCTTCATTACTAATATATGGTCGTTGGTTAGAAGGCTTACAAGAAGCAAAGTGTTTAGCCCAAAATTCAGTTCCAGCTTCATCATCTTCAGAAAGCCATTCTTCACCATTTCCATTATTTTTGTTTTCTTTTGGTTTATTAAAGGATTTATTGCTTGCTTCTTTTGGTTTATTTTCAGTAGTATCATTGCGTGTTTTGAATAATGGAGTAGGATGTACTCCATGTAATTTGCGGGTTGGGCTTGCTAAATTAAAAAATCCTTTAACGGGATGTAGTAGAATATTTACCGAAAATTAAACCAGAATTTAATCAAAAATTCAACTAATAATAATTTCTTATATGTCTCAATATTTGTCTTGACATGTTGGAACCCAATTCACCCATTAGAAGTTCAAAATTAAAAATATTTTTTCATTACATTTATTTGGAGAAGTTCCACCATTCAAATCATCCAGCAAATTAAATTGAGGTGAAACAGATTGTTTCAATCTAGGCCCAGGTCTTTCACCTCTTGTTATTAAATCTGAATTAATACTTTCCAAAATTGTCTTCTTAAAGGTTTCCATTTCTTCTACATTAATTTCTCCTCCATCTTCTCCAGCAAATTTATCAATCGTTATAGCTTCATTTTCTATGCAAAATTGAATAAATCTGAATGAAAATTAATTTTAAATGAGATCTTAAAAAATGCAAACTTTTTCCAATAATTCTTTGGGTTGCGTGGATCCAAAACATTAATAAAAGCCTGTGAGACAATAACAACTAATAATTCCTTGGCTCGAGTAAATGAAGTATTAATTCTCTAGCAAGTTAAATTTAATTATAGAAATTTAAAATAAAATACTTTATATTCCGAAAGAAAGCCAAGTTGTTCAGATCTGGACAAACTAATTATTATAACTCTTCGTTCAGAGCCTTGAAAGCACTCGACAGAATCAACTGTAATATCCTTACTTCGGCAAAGCAATTCACGAATCTTTGCAGTCTGAAATATTTTTTTATTAAATTCTGAAAATAGCAAAATTAAAATCAAAGCATTAGAGAAATCAGTTTGTCACTCAAATAGCCATTTTTAATTTTTAATGTAAAAACTCACCTGTTGTCTATACGGACTGATAACACCAATATCACAATCATTAATATTACTCATTGTTTCTTTAATCAAATTAATATATTTAATAACAACATCAACTTCTTCCATATTGTGAAAAGATCTTCCACCATCCGTTTGACGAACCTCGGCACCCTTGGAAACAACATGGAGAATTATTGGGAAATTTTTGCGTGGCAAATATCTCCATTGACAGAATACTGTTCTTTCTTGCCCTCTAACTGCTATTAATTCACCAGAGTAAAAATTGATTGAAGAAAATTCAATAATGCGTGGATGACATCTGTAGCTTTCATTTAGCTTGCAGAAAGTACGTCTTAATTTTTTAAATAAAATCAACGTAGAAAATGGTTAAAAATTAAAAAAAAACTAACCCATCGGTATAAACATCATCTTTAATCGCAGTTGTCATTAATCTTTCCATCAGAGAACAACATGTTTGTTTGTGTACTTTCAAAAAGTATGGCTTGCAAACAGCACCTAATAATTGTAAAAATAAATAAAATATTAAAACAATTACCCAATTGTTGATAATCACCGCAAAGTATTACTCGAGTATTTTCTGTGGCAAAACGTGTTATCGGAATTAATGTTTCTGGCTCGAAGGATTGACTAGCTTCATCAATGAATATATGACTAAAATATTATAGTATATTTTTTAGTAGAATGTAGGAAGGGTAGGCAAAGGAAAAAAGCTACTTAATACCTCGAATCCGAGGATTTAAAAACAAGAAAATTCTATTTCCAAATTTGGAGGGAGTGCGGATTGATTTAAATCCTTAAAACTAACGAGAAAAACTCAGATTCGGTTATATTATCTTCTAGATAAGCAGAACATGCGAGTGTTGAGAAAATTAAACGAATGTTTTGTTGAAGCATTTCTTTGTATGAGTCCAATCCAAAACGATCATCAGTTATCCCATATAAAGCGCAACTGAAAAGTTAAGAAATTAACATAAAAATGGTGAAATTTAATGAGCAAAATTCAAAATATTGCCAAAAAACAAACTTTTCAATTTTAATTATTTGGTCCAAATCCTTATCACGATCATTAATATTCTTTCCAAGACTGTAATAACGTCTCATTTGACGTGGGGAAATTATATTCATCTGATAAATTCGACGAGCAATTAAATCTGCTGCCATATTTGAAGGTGTACAAATTAAAATTCGATTTCCTGGATTTTCCAATAATTGTTTGATACTAAAAAAAGGAAATTATTTTCGAAAAATTTTAAAAATTATTTAAACCATTCAATGATTGTAACAGTTTTGCCCGTTCCTGGTGGACCCCATAATACAAATGGAACAGTCCCGTGTATTCCTTTAACAATTGAATAAATTGCTTGGTTTTGCAATTTGTCAAATTTATTTGCTACTTGTCTGCTTACACGTTTATCAAAGTGATGATTAAATTCTTTTTGATAAGCTTCATAAGATATCTAAAACAAAGCATAAATTTTATTTATTAATAATACAATAGAAATACCAAATTCCCTGTATTTGGAAAAATAGCGAATGTTGCCTTTCCTTTCTTGAGAAGCTCCAAAGAACGTAAAAATGATCTGTACTGCCGATCATTAAATTCAATGTCAATTGTATATTTTTGACTTTGATCAAAAATTATTTGACCTCTAATATCCTCAAAAGCAACTTCTATCGTCTTTTCCTCCTTGTTAATGTATGTAATTGCCCCCTAAATTTAAAAGAATTTAAAAAACAAAAATTTAATTTATATACCAAATGATTATCAATAACAACTTTAGCATAATTAACCAATTCATCCATTGTGTTTTCTGTCAATTTAAATTTGTAAACGCCATAAGGAGAAGAATGTTTTTGTTTAACTCCCCTTGAATTACTAGCTTGGGGGCGACGATGTTCCATATATCTAAAATGATGAGTTGAATAAATTCATTGTAAAAAATACTCACACAACAGTCGCATTCTCCATAAATTTATTTTCGAGATCAATCTGAAAATTTACTTATTAAATGGTTATGCAAGGGCGGCAATTTGGGGGATATCTATTTTTTGTTTTTGATGCAAAATCCCAATTAATATCCCAGTTTTATTTATCACGATAAAAAATACCTTTTCATTTGCAAAGAATAAGTGTACAAAATGTTCAAATTTCTCAATATATTGGTCAATCTCTGGGCGAGCATTAAACTCCATTTGCAAAAATGAAATAGCATTCTGAATTAATGAAATGATTATTTGTTGAAAAAGTTGTTCTGATTTAATCAAACACATATTATTTATAAATTAATTTTTCCTGCCGTATAAAGTTGATTTAGTTCTTCCCAATATTTTTCTGCCATAGTATCTGGTCGTCTTGTTGGGAGCCTCATATTCATTTCCGCGAGGGTTTTATACAGGGCGAGACTTTTAACATCCACATTACTTGATAAAGTATTTTTGAAAGACATAATGAAAGCTAAAAATGAAGGAAACTCTTTAGTTTAAAAGCAAGAAAATCTGAAATAGAGCAAAGATTAATTGTAAGTAATAATTAAAACGTTATTTTAATGGGTAAAGGATCACCCCAACCAGAAGGTGTAAAAAATTGTCGACAGAAAGTTAAGAACAAAATTAAATTTTCAAAAAAAAATATTAAAATAATCAAATCGATTAATATGTATAAACAAAATAAATGAAAAATTAGGTTTGAAGTATATTTATTTCGAGACACCCGTTAAAAACAAATTACAAATTTATGATAATTTATTTATATGTAAATAAGTCGGATATTTGGCTTCTGTCCATCCAGCAACAGTTTGTTCTCAAGAATCCAATTATTTATCTCTTTCCATTCCTCTCCAATTGGAACTTTCAACTAAAAAAATTAATTTCTACAATATTTTCTAAAAATTCTTGAAATATTTAGAATCTATTAAATAACTTTAAAGATTAATTAGACATAATGGAAGATAAGTGAAAAATAACAACCTGCTTCGCACGCTTTTTACCAAGATGATTAATCAAATCAATATCCTTAAAAGTCACATTTAAATCAAACAGGATGTTAGAGAAAGTCTCAGATGAGATTAAAAATTTTTCAACGACAGGCAGCCCATAAACATTGTTATAAAAGTTGTAGTGAGCCCTAAAATATAATAAATTACTATTTGGTGGACGATTGACAAAATTTTAAGCTATTTAAAAATAGATATGATATTACTCGTTCATATCATTCCATGAAGAAAAAAATCGATCTTCAAGTTCCTCATCAGTAAAATAATTCAGCAAAAAATCAATAATTCCCCTCTTCAAATCGTGAGAATCTGCATCAACATTGTATTTCATTAAAAAATACTTCAATTGCAAACAAGCTGAGTCCCACGAAGACTTTGACGCTAAATTGCCGTTCCCTTGCTTTAGAAAGTACACAGCATCGTCAAGGAGCTCTTGCGGCGTTGGATTTTGTTTATTGGAACGACTGACTACACACTGCTTCAGAACTACCTTCTTAAGCTAAAACGAAATTGGTTGGCAGTCAAATCAAATTTTGTTATAAAGAAAAATCTGCGTACTTATGGTCACTTATGAATAAATTATAATCACTTCCCATTTTAACGGTTATAACCCATAAGTTAATTTTGTAGGCCCATTAGTTACCAAAATTACAGACATTATAAATACTAATGACATAAAAGAATTTCCCAAATAAATAGAATTACCGTTGTGTCCACTTCAGTCGGAATCGTCTCCAGACAAATTTCATTCCTAAGATTCAGTTCTTAATCAAGTACAAATATTAAAAAATAAACTTTATATTTGGAGGCAAAAGCTCCATAACCAATTCTTGCTGCTTCTCCGCGGTCATCCCATTAAACTTTGTGTCAGAAACGCGCACGATTGGCAAATTGTTTATTTATTTTTATTTATTTATTGCCATAAAGGCGTCAGATGAAAATTAACAATAAAAATAGGTCAATTTAAAATAATGAAATCACTGCTAATAAAGTCAATTAAATCATGGCACAACATAAAATTTTAAATTTGTTTTAGACAATAGATTATGTATTGTGTAAAATTGTCTCCAATAAATTGTTTTGGTGCTGGAGAAGTTTAGGAAAATTTAAACTAGAAGCTCTTTTAAGATTTTCTGAAGTAATTTATATTTGTTAAATGCCCGTATGAAGAATGAGTTATTTGCCGCCTGCGTGTAAAATGCTTGCGTTTGTTGGATTTTAAATAATTCTCCCCTTGTCCTAGTTTGTACAATTCTGATTAAATTGTTATTTTTTATAATCGCAGTTCCATGCAAATACTTATGAAAAAGGATTAAATCAGCTTTAAGACGCCTAATTTCCAAGGAATCTAATTGATATTGTTTTAATAATTCGGAATATGATGGTAAATCGGTATAAGGCTTAGATCTATTGTAAATTATTTTAAGAAACGTTTTCTGTATATTTTCTAATTTATTTATATCTTTTCTTTTCTGTGGTAAGGATTATAAACGGATGAGGCAAAGTCTAAAATGGATCTAATATATGTTTTGTACAGCTGTATTAGTAGAGTGCTACTATTACTTTTAATATTTCTTATTATTGAAAATAAAGTATTATAGGCCCTTTTAGTAATTTTATTTATATGTGCTGCCCATTTTAATTCTTTAGTAAAGTATACTCCCAAATCCCTAACAGGTTCATTTAGTGGATTTGGGATAATCTTGGTATTAAGTATAAAATAGTTTGGTTCAGGATTTTTATTTCCTAAGTGGAGTACGTTAGTTTTGTCAGGGTTTATTCTGAGGTGGTTAATGTCGCAGTAATGGGTTAGTCTATTAATGAAGTCTTGTATATCTTGGGAGAAATTTGTGTCATTTTTTGTTTCTATTTTGTAAATTTTAAGATCATCTGCAAACATTTTGCACGTTACGTTAGGTGTTTTACAAAATTCGGGCAAATCTGATATGTAAATCAAAAATAGAGTGGGTCCCAAAATGGATCCTTGGGGAACACCACTTGGTGCTGGTAATATTTTTGAGTATGTGTCTTTGATTTTTACCTTATAATTTCTATTACTGAGGTAATCCTTAAATATAGTTAACAGAGGTCCTTCTATTCCTATTCTTTTTAGTTTATCTAGTAATATAGTGTGCGGGATGGAGTCAAATGCCTTGGAGAAATCGAAATAGACTACATCACAAGCTTTTTTTGTTTCTATACCAAGTGCAAGATCATTATAAGTTTCAATTAATTGAGATGTGATTGATCTATTTACTCTGAATCCATGTTGTGATTCAGGAAGAATATTGTTTTTATTACAATGGTAATTTAAATATCTGTGAATAATCTGTTCAAATACTTTGGAGATAGGACTTAATAATGATATTGGACGATAATCTTTGGGGTATCTTGAGACTTTTTTGGGGACTGGGCAAACAATGGCTGTTTTCCATATTTGAGGTAATGTTTCACTCATCAGTGCAAAATTAAAAATATATGAGAGGGGGTATGAAAGGGTTACAGCACAGTTTTTAAGGAAAATTTCAGGTATCATATCCGAGGATACATTTGTTTTGTGTTTGAGGTGGGTTAAGACTTGGAAGATTTCGGAAGGAGAGATGTGAACATGGTGTAGTTTGGACTTAGGTTGAGAAGTGGAAGGAGAATATGTGTTAGTATTGTTAAGTTGTTGGATAGATTTGGAAGGAGAAATAGATGTATTGTTAGTGGGTAATTGTTGAGGTGTTTGGTAGTAGGTCAGGAAAGTTCTTGCGAATAAGTCCGCTTTATGGTCAGGTGCATAGGCAACATCATTGTTATCATCAATAAGAACTGGGATTTCAACACTTTTTGGTTTTAGTATGTTGCCTATATATCTGTACTTGGTGTTTTGGTTCTTTAGATTTTTGTTTTCTCTGTTTCGTAAAAACTTATTAATTTCGTAGTCAATTTTTTGAGAGATTATCTGAATTTTTTCGGTGCTATTGGGGCTATTTCTGTTTTTGTAAAGCTTATTTTTGTATTGGATCATTGATTCTATATGTGCAGGATATTTTTTAGGATGTGGTTTTATGGGATTTTCTGGTATTAGTTCTTGAATTATAAGGTGAATTTGCATTATAAATTTTTGGTACAGTGAGTTGATATCTACACAGTCAAAAAATACTAGGTTCCAGTTAATATTAATCAAAACTTTATTTATTAAATTATAGTCAGCTTTTCTAGTTTTTTATTTTTTGATCATTGTTACAAGGTATAGGAGGCTTAAATCTAAGGGAAAATTTTATTGATTCATGATCTGAGATATGTAAGCCATTTCCGAAAGGAGGGAGTGTATCGATATCTGTTATAGCTTTTCGACGATTTGTTATTAAAAGGTCTAGTATTTTACTATTACGTGTGGGATGGCGTACTTTTTGTACCATTTCATTTTGGCGCAAAAATTCAGAAAAAAGGCTTTCGGATTTTTGGAGGGGGGCATTAGTGATTTTGTTATCCCAGGGAATGTTTGGGAAATTAAGATCTCCACAAATTAAGACAGTGTATGGAACCCCTACGTATTGTGTTAAGTAGGTCGATGAATTTTAAAGAGTCGTTTTCATTCACATTTTTTGGAGGACGATAAATTACTATTACCCTTATTTTATCAGAATTTGAGGGGTCAATAAGTTCAAAGACTAAGATTTCCACTATTTTTGTATGTAATTTGTTTATTTCAATGTAATTGAGATTTTTATTGATTAATACGCATATTCCCCCACCCTTAGTATTGGCGCGATCTAGCCTTAAAATTGTATAATGGGTGTCTTCGAGAATACTAAAATCTAATACGCGGGCATTTAACCAGGTTTCAACGAAAATAAAAATATTAAATTTTTGATTAATTAACATGAATTTCAAGGCTTCTAATTTATTTACCAAACTCCTACAGTTAGAGTAAAAGACACTCAATTTGTTTTTGGAATTTTTTGGAGGTAAGAGGCTAGGTTGTAAGTGGCGGGGTAAGTGGTCTAGGTTTTTAGTATTTTTTGTGGTAATTGAGTGTCTTTGTTTGTCTAAGTTTTTATTTGAAAAATGAGATAAACGAGAAAACCTTATAAGTTTTTTTTGAGTTGTGTTCATTCCAGCAGAAGTTCCAGTCATATTGTTACGTCTTTCTTCTCGCTTCTTTCTTTCCTCAGCAAGAACGGATTCCGTAAGAGATGGTCGGATCAGAAGGCGCTTCCATGCAGATTGTTCTCTCAAGCGATCTCGTGACCTTTTCCATGAACCAAGAACTTGCCACTGAAATTTAGTTGAAGGCAGTATTACTTTAATGAGTCTACATGAACCTTTGTGGGCTGGGTTAATTCTACCCATCCGATAGACCGCGGATGGTAAGACTTGGACCCCCAGCCCGTCCAGAATTTGTTCAACAGCGGCCACGTCTTCTTTTGCTCGTCCGGTTGCAGAATTATTTTCGCTCTCAGGAACGCCAATCAATACAATGCTGCGTGAGCGTTCTAATTCTCTCGCTGCATCCATTGCATTTTGCTGTTGTTGCCTAACTATTACTTCCTTACAAGTTCCCAAAATTGCTGAAAGAGCAGCGAATGCTGTTTTTGTTGTCGATGGTAATATGTCACTATCGATTATTGCATTAATTGAAGGTCCTAAAGTTTCCATTTGTTGGATCAATAAAGGAATAGGATCTGATTGATCTTGTTGTCTTGGCATTTTGTTGTGAATAAGATTAGCAGAATTTGGAGAAATAATATTTTTCCTTTTTAGCATCTAAAAATAAGCCCTTCCAAGTGGTTAGGCTAAAACTTGGGTAAAGAATATGTAAAATAAGGTGACTAAAATAAACCTGGGTCTGTAATATTTACGGACTCAAAGTTATTATCTAATTTGGCATGAATAATTTTGTGAAGATCAGCGCTACGCGACATGAAGAAAACAGTGTCAGAAAGATGGTTCAAGAACAATTCTATATAATTATGAACTAAATTCTATATAATTATTCTATATAATTATGAACTATATAATTATGAACTCTATATAATTATTAACTTTATGTCGACATAAAGTTAAGAAAAAAATCATTCTATGAAAATTAAATTCTCAAAAAATATTAAAATAATAAAATCGAATATATAAACAAAATAATTGCAAAATTAGGTCTGAAATATATTTATTTTGAAAACCCGCTTAAAAACAAATTTATGAAAAATTTTACAAATAATTTTATTTATATGTAAGTCGGATATTTGGCTTCAGCCCATTCAACTCCAGCTTTTTCTCATTAATCCAATCCTTTATTTTCCTCCATTCACCATCAATTTGAAGAAATGCCAGAAACTCCATGTGCGGCGCCTAAATACTCATCTCCGTGCCATTGGTACATTAATGGTGAAGGAGAGCGATGTTTTTGCGAATAAGAAAGGCCGGATTGAATCATAGAATTTAGAACAGAGCGAATTTCATCATTGGAAAGAACTTCGAGGCCTTTTTCTTTCCTTAAAAATAGAAAGAATACCCATGTTTACGTTAATTAAAAGACGAACCTTATAATCAAAAGTGAAGCCAAAAATCCTGCCCTTCCATTCAAAATCTCATCATCACCAATTTTTTGATAGCCAAGTTGTAAAACGAGTTCAACCATTTTTCTAACCTTATTTGAAATCGAAGATGAATCAACATGCCCTCTAGTAATTGAATTGTGTAGAAACCAAGTGTCCCAGTGAGGTAGCGACATTCGTGTGCTTTTGACACATTCTAAGAATTTAATAAAAATATTTATTAAATTAAAAATTTATCAGTTACATGCAAAAGCTTCTCTTGTTTGTTCAGGATTGCAAGTGCCTCCTTCTCAAAGTTAACGCCAATATTAGAATTTGAAGCACGTAATAGAGCGTAAGCTATACCGCTGGGTCCAACATAAGGACCATCTAAAAATTTAAAAAAAAATCTTTCAAACCCAATCAGAAAGGGAAAATTGTCCAATTCTAGCAAAATTAAAAAATTAATACCGTCTCGATATTCGCCTTCTGCCATCTTTATATTCGCAAGTTGTTCTGCAACCGATTGTATGTTAAAAATAAGCCATTCTCTAGTCACCAATTTTGCAGCACTCGATGCATCATCAATAAAAGGATTAGCAAAATATCGAGAAGTTTGTTTACGTAGAACAATTTCCATTACTAAATCTTTAGAAGAATTATCAATTGGATCACTGAAACAATCAAAACAACAGCAGCATAACATTGAACGGATTTAGTTGATATATAGTTATTGATATTTAACAATCAAATATAAACAAGAAAGAATTTCAAATATTTTTAAATTAAATATTAATAAATAGAACAATAACTTATATAACTGCATAAAAGTTAGAGATCAGAATGTAGATCAAATTAAATTTTTCTTTTCAGAAAAAAATTTTTTTAAATTGAAAGAGATCTTTCATTTAAAATTTTCTTTAGAATCCAATCTATTTTAAAAAGTATTCAAACTTTGACGCTATATGAATGAGCTTTTAACGTTCTAATTTAATAGAGCAACTTCAAAAGTCTCACAAAATCGTGGAATTGTTAATATAAGACATCTAAATTATTTAAAAAAATTTAAGATTTTTTAAAATTTTTCTTACCTTTTTCCATCATCATATTCAATTAATTTTTGACCAAAAGTTTGTTGATTTCCACAAAAATAAACATGTGGTAATTGTTCAAGAATTAGAGGATCTCTTGTAGAAAATGGAAAACCAGAAAGAGAATCAGGAACTGTTGGAAATAAATTACTCATTTTTAATGTTCGCTCCATTCTTTCCAAATCACTTGCAGGGGAAGTCAAACGTGTCAAGTCGTTAAGGTTCTGACCTGAAATTAATTTATATATTGTTTTTAACCATTCAAAAATAAACCTGAAGTTCCTACAAATTGTAGACCTCCCAATGAAAAGCGGTAAGGATTTGTCACTGCTTGTAAAGTTGAATTAAATTTTTTATCATCAATTCCAACAAATACATCTTTGGGAATAGGTTGTTGTGGAATCAAACATTGAGTAGGATCATTTGCACCGGGCATTATATCAATGGATAATTTCTTCTGAAAATTTTTATGAGTAAATTTCGTAAAAATGTAACTGAAAAAGACTACTTTTTTGAAGTTTTTTTTAAACAGATCTTTTTAAAAGGAATCAAGGAGAATTTTCAGGGGGTCAATTTAAATGGTTAACATCAAACTTAATTTATTAATTTTACAGAGCTCACCAATAAAGAACAAAGAAAAGTATCCAGTTCCGCAAAGCAATCAGTATTCGATTCATATTCTTGTCCAATTGCAGCCACCTTTTGTCTTTGTATATCCTAAATTCTTTTGAAATAAAAACTAAAATTATTTTAAAAATAACCAACAATTAAATTTAAATGAGCAAAGTCGCCAGCAATAACCAAACGAATTAAATTCTTAACAATATCAACACTCTAAATTTTAAATAATAAAAATTTAAAATAAATTTTAAAAAACTTTGTTTTCATGGGATGGCAAAGTTAATTCGTTGTTTACCCACTTCTGGAATGCGTCCAAAGCTTTAGCTGTTATTGCAGATTTTTCTGATAATGAGCCACCAGCTAATGAGATGCCAGAAATAAAAGCAATATAACTAAAAGTAAAAAAATAAATAACCGAAGTAGATAGTCTTATTGTTAGCCACAAAATCTATTTCTTAATTAAATAAAATATTCAAAATCTTACAAATCCTTTTCAATAATTGGCCAAGGAATTTGGTGAGGAAGATATGGAAAGATCACCATTTCCACTTTAAAAGTATCATCCATACTGTCTTGACTGCCAAAAACTCCAATTACATCACCCGTCACAAGTGAATGTTTGTCAATTTTGCCGATTAATTTTATCAACTAGAGAGGAGACATTTAAAAACAAACTTTAATGCGTTGAAAATCAAAACCTGTTGATTATTCTCAAGTTCCAGCAAATCACTTTCGTCAACCAAATTATCATTAACATCTTTTGGTATTTAAGTTTTAAATTAGAATCGTCAGCGAATTCATAAAGTACACTTTGACGAAACTTCATTTTCTTAAAAACAACTCCGACAAGCAAAACATCATTATTTGATATTTGATAGTCAATAGTTGTACTTGTTAAATTGTCATTACCTTAATTATGAAATTAAAAAATGAAAAACAATAAAATAAACATAGAATCTTTCTTGCATTTTTAATTATCCTCTCCCTTAGTTGTTCTACTCTTGCTCTGTAAATGTAGAAAAATTGCCGACTGTGGAATTTATTGCAATCTTCATTGCCAAGTCTATAACGGTTAGATTCGTTTTTATAAATTAAATTGAATTTTCCTTCACTCATTATTTGAAATTGTTTTCCTAAAAAACAAAAAAAATGAAAGCTAAAAAATGAAAAAATATTTCGAGTTTAAAAGCAAGAAAATTTGAAATAAGAAGAGAGTAATTGTAAGTAATGAAAACATTATTTTAATGGCTAATAAGGATCATCCTAACCAAAAGGTGTAAAATTAAATAGATAAAAAGTTAGGAAAAAACAATTAAATTTTCAAAAAATATTAAAATCGTAATCAATTAATATAAACAAAATAATTACAATTAGGTTTGAAATATATTTATTTTGAAAACCCGCTTAAAAACAAATTTATGATTTTACAAATTTATGATAATTTATTTATATGTAAGTCTGATATTTGGCTTCAGCCCATTCAACTCCAGTTTTTTCTCATTAATCCAATCCTTAATCTTCTTCCACTCCCCATCAATTGGTACTTTCAACTAAAAATTAATTATGTATAATATTTTCTAAAAACTCTTGAAATATTTAGAATCTATTAAATAATTCTAAAAATCAATTAGACATATTGGGAAATTAAAGTGAAAAATGGGAAACCTGCTTCGCACGATTTTTACCAAGATGATTAATCAAATCAATATCCTTGAAAGAAAAATCAATATTGTCATTTAAGTCACAAAGCGTGTTGGAAAAAAACACGGAAGAGCTTAAAAAGTTCTTAACGGCAATCAACACATAAACATTGCTATAAAAGTTGGAGTGAGCCCTAAAATTTAATAAATCAATTTTTGTGGACGATTGACAAAATTTTTAGTTAGTTAAAAACTGGGCTTACTCATTTATATCATTCCATGAAGAAAAAAACCACCTTTGAAGGACCTCATCAGTAAAATAGGGCAACAAAAAACCAATAATTTCCTTCTTCAAGTCATGACAGTCTGCATCCACTTTGCATTGCATTAAAAAATACTTCAATTGCAAACAAGCTGAGCCCCACGCAGACTCTGATGCTAAATAGCCTTTCCCTTGCTTTAAAAAGTACACAGCATCGTCAAGGAGATCTTGCGGCGTTGGATTGTGTTTGTTGGAACGACTGACTACACACTTCTTCAAAACCACCTTCTTAGGCTAAAACGAGAATTGTTTAGCAATTAAATCAAATTTTGTTAAGTAAAATCTGCGCACTGATACTTAAATAAATTATAATTGCTACACATATTAACGGTTATGGCCCATTAGTCACTAATATTACAGATATTACAAATATTAACGATATAAAAGAATTTCTTTCCTTAATAAATATAATTACCGTGGTGTCCACTTCAGTCGGAACCGTCTCCAGACAAATTTCATTCCTAAGATTTAGTTTTTAATCAAATACAAATAAAAAAATAAACTTGATATCCTGAGGTAAAAGATCCATAACCAATTCTCGTCGTTTCTCCACAGACATCCCATTAAATTTTGTGTCAGAAACGTGCACAATTGGCAAATTGTCTATAAATAATATGTAAAATTAAGGTGATTGAAATTAAACCTGGCTAGGGTATCGCTCACGAACACAATAAAAAATAAGTTTTTCTCGTGTAATAAGATGCGACAAGTTCAAAAAACACTATAAAAGTACTCAAAACGGTCTACCGTGAAGTTTAAAAAATTTTGAAAAAAATTAATTTTCCCGCGCGGATTCGAACCCACAACCCTAAATATGTTTAAAAAATAAGAAAAAGTTTTATTTAAAATTATAATTAGCTACAATAGCACAAATAAGCTGCTCAAAAGGGTCCAAATTCATTTTTTTACATTCTCTACGCCATTGGTATTCAACTAAAGCATCTGGAAATCTGTAACCAGGGAGTCGACGTTGACTGAACCAATCCTTTGCAGGCCTCCAATTTGCTTCTATTCTTTGAGTATTAACGCCATCACGTGCTAAAATGTGTTTTATATTAATTAAATAGTTCTTCGCGAAAAGATGTTTTTGCCGCTGCGGAGGAAGTTGGGCATGTCGAGCGGAACGACGGCCGCCGCTTCGCTACGGTCGCCGCGAGCGAAGCGAGCACGACCGCAGCGAAGCACGGCCATCGTGTAGCGAAGACCATGCCCAACCTACCTACGGAGCAGCACAAAAACGTTATTTTCTGCGCAGATTGTAATTTTTAAAATACTAACCATGCAGCAATTGTGGTTTTTC
>ABLG01002243.1:0-10590 GCA_000172435.1 Meloidogyne hapla
GGTACACTCAAAATATCTCCCCAGAAGAGAGCGTCAGCTTCATGCCTGCAGTGTGACTCTAGAGGATCCCAAATAAATTAGTTGTTGTAGCATTTGTCACAAAAATAATTTTTAAATTGTTACTTTTATGGTGTTCGCATTTAATATTTTCTAATTTAATATGAATATTAGAATTTTTAACAATATTGAATTGAAATAAAAGTTGAGAATTTAAAAAAGAAAAATGTAAAAAAATATGAATGAATAACTTTAATTTGTAAATAATCATATGTATTGTTTTCTAAAAAATATATAATTTAACAAATATGAAGGAAAATTAGTTAAGCTGGAGTAATGATTGTTTTCAATTTTTAAAATTAAGTAATATGTTAAATATATATTATAAAGTTCCTAATATTTTACCGGTTTACCGGATACCCAACACAACTAATTTTAATACAAGAGAAATATACAGTAATTCCTCTACTTAGTATAATCCAACATTCTTTAATAATCCCCAACATTCTTTAATAGAATGGTATTTATTCTATCTCCAAATCGTGAAAAAACATTCTTTCATACGATTCACAATATTAAATCTTAAAATATTAAGGTAAATCTTAAACAATCGAAGGTAACTTCTTAACGAAATTGAGAAAATTAAAAATGATATTGACTTTTATTTTATTTAAATTTATTTAATTTTATTAATTATTTTTATTTAATTAAATTATAAAATTAAAAATAAATTTTTTTATAAATATGGTATTAAAAATTGATTTTAGAGTGGAGAAAAATTTTTAAGAGAGAGAATATATGTACATACTAAATTTTTTTGAATTGTAAATTTTTTATTTTTCCCCAATTTGGTCATACAAATAAAGGGCATTACGTAAAATCAAAGGGAAGGAAAAATCATTAAGGAGACACTTAAATTCTTTATTTTTAACCGCATTGTCGATTAAATTATTTATTAAAATATTTCATAATTTTATTTTCTATTCCTCACTTCTCCCCCTCCCCATTTGGTTCTGAGTTAACAATTTAGGTATGTTACCGGCTCATCCTGCACTTTAATCCGAATTGGAAAAAAAGAAAAATAATCTAAAATAATACCAAAAATCTAAAATAGTCAAAAAGTCACCAAAAGTCAAAAATAGTCAAAAATAGTCAACTATAAAGTTACCCTAGACTCTTAGTTCCATGCTAAAAACACGTTTTTTCAACGTTTTACATTATGCCAAGCTTGCAGAAAAAAAAGTCATTTGACTAAAAATCCTCACCTTACTAATTAGTTTTAAAAAATATTGTTTAAAGTTTTTATTAGTCAAAATATTTTTGTTTTTTCGGCTCCATTCATTTCATCTCAATATACATATGTGTAAATAAATAATAAATCATTATTAATATTTCGTGTCCATACAAAATGCCAATGACTAAAAATGCCAATAAGGCAAAAAACACTAAAAATGCCAATAAGGCCAAAAAGACTAAAAATGCCAATAAGGCTTTTTTTTTTGAGAGGGCATTACGATCACTGGCAAAAACAAACAATGCATTGGAGTCCAGTCATTACCATTTCGTGGTATTTATTTTAATCAACTTTTATTCATTTTTAAACTCAGAAAAAGCTGAACCATCATCCTTCCATGAGTGATTTCCTTACGGCTTTCATGGAGGACGTCGACAAGCAAATGGACATTGCACGCTCAGCAGCAAATTTTACACATCAGAGAAAACAGAAATATGTCATCAAGGAAGCACATGTTATGGGGACTCTTAATGAAGCAGAATATGATGACGATGAACAGCTTTTGAATGTCCTCACCTTACTTGGTCTACAGATGAGTGGATATATTGATGGATTGCGAACAACTGCTCGCACAGAAGAACGTGATTCAGAAGATAGTTCCGATCATCCTACCAGTTCAATTTCATTGATTATTTAATTAGTTTTTTCGTTTTATTATTAAGTGATTTTTAAATTATTGTTCGGTGATTGTTCAATTTTTTTCATTATTGATTTGTTTAATCGATTCGGTGATTTTAAGAATAAAATTTTTATTTTTCCATTTAATGTTTTTCGATGATTATTTTCCATTTAATTTTTGTTTATCATACACTAAACAATCCTTACAAACCCTTACTTTTAAGTTATTTGTGCCTTTGTAGGGTAGCCTAATATTTTTGGATGATTCATTCATTCAATTTTTATCATTCAATTCTTATATAACAACCGCAATATTACTAATACATAAAACCCCTCAATTCTCAGTTATTTAAAGTAAACATTTAAAAAAGCAGAGAACGTTGCTTTAGTCAACGTGGAAGACCAAAAACTAAAACGAAAAAAAAACAAACAGAGCCCATTCCTTTTTGTTTATTTTATCTATCATAAAGATTTTTCTTTTATTATTTTATTTAAAATATTATTAATTTTTTGCAATTATCAATAGTATTTAAATGATAATAAAACTATGTCTATTTCCCAACTTTTCATTACAAAATCAAAATTCAACTAAATTTTTAGGAAATTATATATGATAGATTAATTATTATTTTATCAATTATTTATATATAAATATCATTAATTTATTAATTAAACACTCCCTCTCTAATAGAAAGTTGTTTTATTTTTTTAAAATAAATTTTAATGATGATTCTGCAAGGCACACCTTTATTTGTTATCATGAATTTATTTTTCATTAAATTATTTATATATTTCATTCCTTTTTAAATAAATTTCCTTTATAATTCTTATTTATTTTAATGATTCATTTGTAAATAAATATTTTCTTTAAATTTTATAAAATTCTTTCAAATTATAGAAATTAATTTATTATATAATTAATTAATATTTATTTTAAAAAATGAATACCGTTGAAGGACCTGTAAGTTTAATTTTTAATTTAAGTATTGTATTTAATAATTTCAATAATTATATTTAAATATTTTATTTTGTTTAAATATTTTATTAAAATCTATCTAATTGAAATATTTAATTGTAGTAATAAATTAATAAAAAAATATTAAAATATAATTTTTTATTTCTTAAATTTATTTAAAAAAATGAATTATATTTTTACATATTTTAGCCAATTCCTTTCAATTATCCAATCCCTACTGGATTACAAACTGGTTCTGAAATAATCTTTCATGGAGCTACATACAATGGAGAACGAAAACGTTTTCATATTAATTTATTGGGTGAAGGGGATAATGTTGTTTTACATTTCAATCCTCGATTTAAATTTCTTGAAGTTAATTTATTTTTAATTTTAATAAAATTTAAAAATAATTTAAAAGGATACAATTGTTTTAAATAGTAAAACCTATGCTGGTTGGGGTACAGAAGAAAGACATAGAAATCGTTTAAGTATTGGTGATAGTTTTCGTATTCGTTTGGTTTGTCATCATTCTCATTTTCTTATTCAAGTTTTTTTTTAATTTTTAAATTAAAAATATTCATTATTTTTTAAAGGTAAATGATAAAGAAATAGCTAATTATGAGCATAGACTTAGTCCTCAAATGGTTAGAGGACTTGAAGTAGATGGTGATGTTTCTCTTCAACGTATTCAGATGATTAACTTTCCACAACGTAAATAAATATTAAATAAATAATTGTTTAAGTCTATTAAAAAGGAATAATTTTTTTATCTTAAATTAATTATTTAAAGACAATTAATTATTATATCCAATTGGAACTAAATAAATTTTCAATATTTAGCACCAAATCCACATTATCCATATCCATCACCATATCCACCACCACAATATCCACCACCAGCAGCTCCATATGATCCATTAATGAGCACAACAAGCAATCCAATGCCTACAAATTTGCCTCCAATTCCGCCTAATGCTGGGATGGAATCCACAACAAAGTTCTCCGTATCCAAACCAACAAAATTTGAGTCCTTATCCAACTAATAATGTAAAATATAAAAAATTTTAAGTAAAAAAGACAAAAAAATATTCTTTTGTTAATTTTATTTTGATTATTACATTAACTGATTTTTTTGAAAATTCAATTGGTGGATAAAAATAATATTTTCATTTTTTAATTTTAGTTAGGAAGTGGTTATCCATATCGTCCACCTTGTACTCATTGCAATTCGTCTGGATGTCATCGTTGTGGATATTAAAAATAATACTGATTTAAAGAAAAATGAAAGTGAATAATTAAATGTTAAAAATAAATATTATTTTGGTAAAATAATTAAATAAATATTTTTATATATTTATTAGTAATTTACATAAAAATAATTTATATTTTATATGAGAATTGTAGAATGGCTGTGATTATTAATCACGAATTTATTAATAATAAATAATCCAAATTATTAAAACTAAAATCTTTAAATCTATTCAATTTTAAATCCAATTAAAATTATTTTGTTGGTGAATATATTCAACTCCCTTTTCGCAACTTGAATTAAAAATAAATAATTTGTTAAATAAAAAACCTTTAAAAATCATGTCTTTTCTTGATAATTTAAAATAATAAATGGAAACTTTTAAATTCTCAGATTTTTAGTCGAATTTCTAAAAAAATATAATTGAATAACTTTTTTTTGACATTTAGACAAAATATTTCTTAATCTTGTAAAATTTGTATTAAAATTTCCCTTGCACTTTATTAAAGGGGTAACATTATTTACTTGTGAAATAGTCTATACTTGACAAAAACTTCTTGCCATTTCCTTTTTCTAAGAGGCCAATAATTAATAAAATCCACACATAGCTTCCGTTTATTTATTTTACTTAAGTTCATATAAACTTCTTACAACATACCGTTCGTTTGAAAAATTTTATTTTCGATATAATGTTCATATTCCATTCATTTGTTCACATTCAAATATTATTTTTTAAATAACTTATATTTTTCATTAAGGATTTAAAACTTCCAAAATGATTTGTAAATTTAAATTTCTCGTTTTATTTTTATTATTTCTTTCTCAAATTATTTTATTTCCAAAATCTTTAAATGCTTATTCTCTGCTTCAATTTAAAGTTGATGATGAAGAAAATATTGGATTTAAAAATTTATTTATTGAATGTCACCCTTTGATCAAAAATGTTGAAAAAGAAGAAATAGAAAATTTAAAAATAATTTTTGTGCCAAATGCCTTCGCTACTAATTTATACGATGGACCGCCATGCCCTGAGGGAAGATACAAATTAATTGTATTTATTCCTGAAATAAATGTATTTTTAAAATTTAAAAGATTTAAATATTTTTGTTAATGTTTTCCATTTATAAAATTCAATGAGCTCGTCTCCATTCAAAATATCCTGAACCGAGACAAATTATTTAAATTTATAGGAAACTTTTAATTATTACATTCAATGTCCGGTACCAGAAGAAAATGAAATTGCAATAATTTATACAATAAATATTAAAAATAAATTATTATTTGGACAAAATTGTGTTAAAAATTTATTAAAAGATATTCCAGAAGAATTAATGAAAACCGATATTTTATTTCAAAAAAATTTAAATAATAATTTTAATAGCCATATTTCTAATTTAATTGGAAGAAAATTAAATTTTTTAAATGATTTTTATGAAAACAAAAATAATTTAAAAGATAATTTTAATTTAGAAGAATGGCAACAATTACAACAAATTCAATTAATTGATTTTTTAATTAAAAAATTAAATTCTTCTTTAAAAACCCCAAAATATAATAAAGTAAAACAAAACCAATTAGAATATTTTAAAAAATTTGATATTTTAGTAGAAAAAGTTAAAGAAAATTATAATAAAAATAATAATAATAAATGTGAAATACAACAAGGTTAACAAAACTTTAAATAAAAAACTTTATTAAAGTTAATAAAAACTTTAGTAAAAATTTGAATTTTTTTTATTTAAAAAAAACTAATAAGCACCAATTATTAGAATTACAGAATATTTAAAAATTTATTAAAAGATGTTACAGAAGAATTAGCATAACTTTAATAAAGCAAACAATCAAAACTGGGATTACATTAATTGAGACAAGAGAACTTTTTGTCTACAAAAGATTTAATTTTTTCACCGAAGGCGAAATTCTACTGAACCCAAGAATTTTTAACGCCGCAGGCGAAAATTTTTGATTTTTGACCGACAAAGGCACGGAAAATCACATTTTGGTCCTAAATATTGATATTTTATGATATTTTTTGAACATGGCTTTTCCTGCCAAAAAGTTATTTTTCCTGTTATTTTCCTGATAAATTTCTTTCCTGCCTTTCTCCTGCAAAAAAGTCCTTTTTCCTGAAAATTTAAGGGGTTCCTGCTAAAAGGGCAAATCTGCCTAAAAGGATAATTAAAATATAATTCCTTCATTGATTTTATGATATTCTTGAATTGTAAAAATAAGGATTTATGAAATAGGGAATTCTTTTTAACCAGATAGTAATCACATAAATTTATTAAACTAAAAATAATTTTTATAAAAGTTTTTGTGAATCATGGAGACAAAACAAATTTGGGAATTTGTTTAAAAATAAAAAAGAAAAATAATAAAAATATATTTGGACATCAATATATTGGAGAATCTAGTAAATCAACTAATTTAAATATTTTAGAAGAAAATATTTTACAAAATAATTTTCAAAATTTAAATCCTTTGATTTATTCTTTTAATCAAAATAATGATAACATTCAGAAACAAAATGAAAAAAATGGGGGAATTCAATATAAATTACCAGGTTTTGAAATAAATTAAACTCATCTGGAAAAAATGAAAGAAAATATTATTTTTAGATTTAAACAAGACTCCAGAAGATAATTAATGTATTTTTTAAAAATATTTATTTAAAATTTAAAAAATTATATTTAAATAATTTTTTTATAAAAAAATAATTAAATTATTTCAAGTTTAATAAACGCCATCCCTAGAAATAAAAGTGAATTTTATTTAAAAAATTTATTAATTATCAATATGTATGTATATTTAATTAATATTCAGTTGGTCAGAACGGGAATGTAAAATAAAATAAAAATTATTTTATTTATTTAAAACGATAATCTTCTAGCTTTGCTTTAAATTTTAATTTTTTAAAACTTCTCAAATAATTTTATTTTCTTACATTTCTAAAATTAAATTAACAAAGTTGGGTTTAGATTAATTAATTTTTATTATAAACATATAAGGGTCTCCAAAACACCAAAACCTGGCGTACAAGCCAAAAAAGCTGGCATGTACCTGGTACTACGTAATTTAACATAGGACTTACTAAGTACATAATTTAACTTTTTTCTCATAATGCAAAAACCTAAAATAAAAAATTTTTATTAGATAATTTGATTTTTACTTTTAAATTTTTATCTAAAATAATTTAATTAAAATAGACTTTAAAAAATAATTTTTAGAAACTTTCTTTTTTGAAAACCTCTGAGAGGGGCTTGAAAAATAGAATGACTGGCCATTCTATTAGAGAAAATACAGTATTTTTACAAATCTTTACACTTTAATTTATTTTTTTTTAATTTTAAAAATTATTTTTAAGTTTTTAATAAAAATTTTTTCTAATATGTTTTTTATAATTATGTCAGACCCCAAAAAAGCAATTGTTTTCAAAAAACAAAAAAATGAATTTTATAAAATTTTATTTTAAAACATTTTAATTGTTTTAGACATTTAAATAATTTATTATAAAATATTTTATACAATTTTTGCAATAATTTTTTATTCAAAATCAATAGCCTTTAACAAAGATGGCAAAAAAATTTAATAAATTTAATATAAAAATCAATGCAAATTTTTCTTGTTGTAAAAAATTTTTTATAAAAATATTTGGCTACCCGACTTTTGAGGATGCGACACTTGAGGACATTAAGAAAAACTTTTTCTATAATGTATTTGAGAACAATTTTTTGGGTTCATAAAATTAATCGAGAAATTAGACTCATTATAGAACAAAGAACAAAAAAATTTGTCAATTTTTGAAAAAGTTATGGTCAATATTTTGATTTCGACCAAATTCATTAGTTTTGTGGCCATAACCTTATTATTTTGCCATAATTTTTATCAAACTTATTATCATTTTATAGATAATTATTAGCTTGATTTTATAAAAATAAATCCAGTTTTATATCTATTTGATCAATTACTTTATGTTTATTTTAATGGCGATTATCCTCAAAAGTCATGTCCTCAAAAGTCGCGCCGCGCATACAAGAGGGCAGGAAGAAAATTTAAATGGTAAAGCATAAAAGGGTAAAGCATAAATGGTAAAGCATAAAGCATTCTCCACCATTCTCCATATGGTGGAGAATATACATACTTAGGAAGGATGTACATTGAATATACACAAGCAAATAAAATTTTATTTTCTCCTTTCCCTCTTATAATTTTAAAATTTTTTATTTTTTTTTATTTTTATTAAAATTAAATAATTCATTTAAGTTAGTAGTTTAACCGGGAACTTACCTAATAAAGGAAAACTATTCAATGAATTTATATTTTATTATAAATATGTATTTTCTTCAGGATATTACATTTTTTAGATGATTTATAAAATTAAATTTATTATTTTATTTAATTTATTTATAATTTTATTTTCCAAATTCGTCAATGGCAATGTACCTTTTCAATTTAAAATTGATAATGGGAGTAATTTTGATTCCGATAATATGAGAATTTTTTGCCTAACGCCTGACGCTATGGTGGAGTTCAGTTTCTTCCTAAACACTGGTTCTACTATATTTAACGATGTAGAATGTTCTAGTGACATATTTCTTCAAATATCCACTCAACTTGTAATTTTAATTTCTTTATTATTAAACAATATTTAAAAAATATGTATTAAAAATTTAAGAATGATATTAAGTAATTTTTAAAATTAATAAAGTATGCGTAAATTAATTGCGGGTTCCCGCTCAATTGCGGTTAAAAAGCTGAAAAAAGTTAATAGATATTATATTTAAAATATTGAATGGATCCAAAACATTTTAAAAACATACCTTAAAATACTACATAAAGAATTGTTAAAATGACAGAACATATGATCTAAAAATTTTGTATTATTGTTGACACATATCTTGGAAAATTTTTATTTTTAAAAACTAATTGTATATATTTAAACAAAAATTTTGATAAATTTATTTTTAAAATAAATATTCTTTTCATTATCTCTAATTCTGTTCATTCTCTAATTTTTCAATAAAGTTTATCCAATTTAATAATATAATTAAATTTTGGGTTTTGTTTAAGTCCACCAACCTTTTTAATAATAAAAATTAATTAAAATATCTTTATTTAAAAGAAAAACAAACATTAATATATTGAACATCTTGTGTTGGCATTTGATGTTCATAATTATACCAATTTCCACTAATTTTATACCTCCAAGTATATTTTGTTGTTCTAACAAGAATATTTAATTTAAATTGTTCTCCTTTATTTAATTTTAATTCATGTTTATGCCAACATTTATTATCTGTTGTTTTATTATCTAATTTGATATCACAATTTGGAGGAAACCATTGTTTATTCTAAATAAAGAAAAAGTTAAAATTTAAATTTTGTTGAATGAAAATTTTGTTGTAGTAAAAAAGTAAGGGAATTATTAAGTTTATTTCTCTATTTATTGAAACACAGACTGAGCTCTTTTAAAATAAAGACGATTTAATATTTTATAATTAATTATGAAATTTTCCCTATGGTTTAGGTGTTAAATAAATAGGTAATTATCTAAACTCACAGCATATGATCCAAGAAATGTGTTTTCTTTTGTGATATTAAATTGAAATATAGTTTGCCCAACTTAATATTTAAAAGAATTAATTTTTAACGAAAAACAAAGTTAAACAAACTAAATTCATGCCATTCAAGTGCTTGATGTAAAAAACTAATAGTAATATTTTCATCAATTATAATTCCTTCAATAAATATTAGACTACCATCTCTTAAATAATTATTTTCTGGGATATTAATAATATTTAAAGGATATTTAAAATAATTAAATTGTTTGCATTTTTCATATTCTTCACCAAATTTTATTTGTTCAATATCTCCTTTTATCTTTAAAAATAAAATAAAAATATTTTTTAAAAATTTCTTGCCATAATCCATTCTGTTGCCCAAGATGGAAGTCTATGTTTATACAAAAGTTTAGCTGCAGCATTATTTATATAAATATTAAAATAATTTTCTGAGACATTAATTCTTATAAAAAATTCAACACCAGTTAATCCTATTGGATTTAAATAAATTTCTTTATTTCCCCATTTTCCTTCATTATGAATGTAACTATTCATTATAAGTAAATGTTTTAATTCTTTTGTTAAATTTAATTGTCTATTGTATATTTCTGGATCAAAAATGAATTTTAATTGAAGAACAGTATTTCCAACTAAAATAAAAATTAAAACATTTATGAAAATAAATTAGTTTATTTGTTCTAAAAAGAATTTTTCTAACTTGAGATCGTTAATTTAGGGAGCTAAGACCTGTTGGCCACAGACTCTGAACTAATAATCTAGTTTTGGATATTTTATAATTATCCTCAGATTAGTCATTCAATTAAATATAACTCAATTATTATTTTAATAAAATCTCCTATTTAATAATTTAAATCTCTTACTTTTTTCACTAAATTCATTAGCATCATTCAAA
>ABLG01002238.1:0-11916 GCA_000172435.1 Meloidogyne hapla
AAGTATCAAATTTATCTCCAACATTTTTGAGTGCTTTTGCACCTTTAATTGATGGACAGGTTTAATTAAAATATTCTAATTTTTCCTAGAAAAATTATTTAAAAAAAATTTTTTTAAAGGTTGTTCCAAATCATCCATCTTTATCGTTCTCTCCTAAATATGGTTCACTCTTCAGAGAAATAGATTTACTTGTAGGCACAGTTCAACATCCAGCACAACATTTAATAGCTGATCAAGACATGCAGAATGGTTTGAATGTTGAAAGACGAGATAAAATTTTAAGGTTTTTTAATTAAAATTCTTTCATTATTATCACTTCTCCTAAGAGTGGAAACATCTCTTTATTTATTCTTTTTCATAACTCTTGTGCGTAATATTTTCGATTTTCATCGATCAGAAATTCTTCAGGCCATTTTAAATGAATATACGGATTGGGAAAATCCAAAGGTTTTTTTCTACTTTTTATAAAAATTATCTAAATTTGTAGAATCATTCAAAATCGATGAGAAATGGTTTGATGGAAATACTTGGAGATTTACTCTTTACAGGTTTGTTAAGAAGAAACAATCAATTTAAATCCTCAGTTGTTGTGTAGTGGTTAGTCGGTTTGCCTATCAACGGATAGGGTAGTTGGTTCGAGTCCTTTTGTGTGTAAACTTGTTTTTCATTAACTTTTGAATATTATGATTTTTTGACTTATTTTTTATCCTTTTTTTTTCTTTTTTTTAGCTCCACTCATTTCTGATTTTCTTTTTAAATTTTTAGTTGCTCACGTAAGGCGGATGCTTTCGAAGATTCATGCCGTTTGCTAAACAAATTTAATAAGTGAAACGGGGCAATGGTTTTTTGCACTTTTCTTTTTTTTTTGATAAATTTTTTAAAACTTTATAGCCAAATGTTATTAACAGTTCGTTTTAACCCCCGAATTCCCACCTAATTACAATTTTTAACCCATGGGGACTGAAACATCCCCCTTTTGCTGGGGACTGAAACGGCGGGGACTGAAACGGCGAGGACTGAAACGGCGGGACTGAAACGGCGGGACTGAATCGGCGGGACTGAATCGGCGGGACTGAATGATCCCCTACCCTCGTTTCCAATAAAAAAACTTCTCTAACTGTCGTGTGAGTTCAACAAAACGTTGGTCAACGTTAACTAATAAACATGAATTTAAATGTTTACTTTCAAAGTACATTTTAATTTTATTATTTTTCAGTAAATATGTACAACGAAATAGAGGAAGGAGAATATATAGATGAAGAAGATGTTGACAACACAGAGCAAATAGAAGAAGAACAAAGTTCCACGAGTTTAAGGTTTTTTATTTAAAAATATATTCTAAAAATTATTTTTTTTCAAATTTTATAAACAAAAAATTCAAAAAAGCAAAATTTAAATAAAAATTTAGAAAAATGCCAAAAAATAGGAAACCAATAAAACCACCAGAAATAGAAGAAGATGACAACGACGACGATGAAGTTTTGAGACAAAAATTACTTGAAAATTTAATGAAATCACAAGTAATATTTTTTAGACTAATTTTCTAGTAAAAAAATATTTTTTAATTTTCTGAAAAGACTCGTAAACAATTAGCAGAATCAAGTGAAAGTAGTAATCAATCACCTAAAAGAATACCTTCTTCGAATAATAAATTATCTTGTTTAATTTCACAATTGGATTCTGCGTATAAAAGAAGAGATTCTTATTTACGTAGACGGCGTGATCTTCAAGTATTTTTTTTATTTTTAAAGATATTGGTAAGATTTATATAAAATGGATTAATTTGGATCAAAATTTTTATTTTGGTTATCGGTAAGGAGTTTTCCATATTTTCTTGATTTTTTCTTGTTTTCGACAAGGAAAAGAAAATTCACTATCTATTATAAAATTCTATTCCGTGTAGTTTATCATTAAAAAGGTTTTTTCTACATTCACAAAATTTTTTGTCAATCTTTTAATTAAATTTTAATATGTCTTTTGAAATATTAAAAAAATTCTTTAAATTTAAAGGAACTGGTGACGATCTGTGATCTTGATTTGGAAAGGATAAATGAAACAATAAATAAATTAATTAACAAAATTTATTCTGATATTCAATCTGTCGCTAAACAACAGAAAAAACAACAAAAACAAAAAATAAATAAAAATATTAAAAATAAAATTAAAAAAATTTTGCCTCAAAAAGAAAGAAAATCAACAATTTCTAGACTACCAATTCCAACAAGAAAACGAAAAAATTTGTCCGATATTAGTATTGGTAGAAAAGTTGCAAGAATTTTCAATGAAGGAGAGGTTTGTTTTGTTTTTAATTTAAAAATGGTATTTTTTTAGCTTTGGAAAATGCAAATTTAAAATTATGAAAAAATAAAGTAAAAATACTTTTAATTAATTTTTAGGATCTTGATTTACGTGAATTAATACCATCTAAAGCTATTGACATTATAGGACAATTACAACCACCAACA
This sequence comes from Meloidogyne hapla, assembly GCA_000172435.1. NCBI lineage: Eukaryota > Metazoa > Nematoda > Chromadorea > Rhabditida > Meloidogynidae > Meloidogyne > Meloidogyne hapla. Next base: position 2,466 of record ABLG01002238.1, read on the forward strand.
GAAATACAACAATCAATAAATCCCAGTATTGAAGATCTACAGCAAAATCAACATTTAGTTCCACAATTAAATAGGTATAAAATAAATATTTTATTTAAATAGCTAAAATATCAACAGGAAAAAAAACAAAAGTTCAACAACTATCATTGAATAAATTGGTCTTTTGTTTATTGGTTTTAAGAGGTCTTAGGTTTAATATTTAATAATTCTCTTTCCTCGAATGATGAGTAAATATAAAATAAAAACTCCAGAAAATTAAAAAAACTAAATAAAAACAAAATTTTTAAATTTATTTTAATTTTTTAGTATAACAGAAACACCATCAATCGAAATTATCAGTAAAAATAAAAATATTTCTCCAAATAATATTTCTCTTGAAGAAGGTGAAATTGGTGAAAATGATGAATCAATTGAAGAACAAAATTTACCAGAAAATTCTGTTGATCAAATAAATTTAAAAGAAAATAAAATGATTAATAATAAAGAATTTAATGATGAAACTATTCTAATACAAAATGAAAAATTAAAAGGAAAAGAAATTTTGATTGAAATGGATAATAATAATACAACATCAATTGTGCCTGAATTTTCTGATAATTTGGAAGAACAAGTAAGGAAAATAAAATATTAAGATTAATTAAAAATATTTTAAATTACAAATCAAAATAAAATATTTAAATTTTATTTTTTGTTCTGACGGTTATTTCTCTTAAGAATTATTTTTTATAATGAAAATATTTTATTTTTGTTAGTTCAAAATTATTCTGAAAATTATTTTAAAATTAATTAGAATTTTATTTGAAAAAATACCAGAATTAATCAGAATTTTATTCTTTTTTAGGATGACGAAACAAGAGAAGAATCATCAACACCTCCACCACAACTTCCATTATTGAACATTCGTTTATATAGGTTTAAAAAATAAATATTTAAATATATTTTTTAAATTCTAATAGATTAAGTCCAAATTTTCCTCAACATTTATTATCACATCCAGCATTTTCAAGTCATTTAAATCCATTTACCCCTCTTTGCCCATTTCAATTAAATGGACGGTGTGCTGACAAACATTGTGTATTTCAACACGAACAAGATTATATTTTAAATGAAAAACAGATTGTTGAAGAATTTTTGACTTATTGGCCAAAACTTGTTCCAAAAGGAATGAAAAATTGTAAAAATATTATTTAGAATTTTTAAAAATTTAAATTTATTTAAAATAGCTGATTATGCAACAAAAATGTTGGCAGAAGGTCCATTAGATCAAGTACTTGGGTTTTTAATGGCTAGTATGCCAGATGATGTTCGGATATGTTTGAATTTGTTTTCGGGAAAATATTTAGAATATTCTCAGTCAGATAGACAAATACATAGAGGTTTGGAATTTTTTAAAATTAATTTTTAGACTTTCTGAACTTTTAGATGATCAAATTGAATATGAGCCATTAACACAAGGTGCTGTAGGTCAACCAAAAGGATGGATGTCTTTATCACAACATAGGGGAAATATGAAAACTATAATCAACAAAAATGACAAAAAGAAGTGGTTTGAACCAAGAAATAAAAATTATATTATAGAATCAGATTAAAGAAAAGATTTTTTATTAAAAAATTAAAATAGAAATTTATTTATTGTAAAAATATTTATGTTCTAAAATTGTTTTTTTTCCAAAAATAGAATTGAAATTATAAAAAAATTAGAAACCATTTAAAGAAGTCCCAATTTAAGAGGTTTAGTAGAGAATTTCAATTGAAGAAACTGGAAGCATGTTAAATTTCTCTATTTTCCCTAACATAAAATATATAATAGCAAACTAAAAATCAACAGCAACAGACTTTTGGAGCTTAACGAGTTATTAATAAATTTATTTAATTTTCAAAAATATTTATCCTATAAAAACAAAAATCGTCACAAAAATAATTATCATCTAAATTAAAAATTCAATTTTTTACTCAACCCTGGTTGTTGCGTTGAAACCACCATAGTAATGTTGCTCAAATGAAGCAACACGTCTTTTAGCTAAATTAAAAAAAAGCCAGATAGGATCTTGATTATTAAAGATTGGTCAAATTTACAAAATCCATTTTTTGTAAACATTTTTTTGGATTAACGATTTCGATAAAGTTATGTTTGAACAATTTGCTAATATAAATTATAATTATTCAACTTAATATATTTCTTCTTTTTAAACTTTAAATAAACTAACCAAGATCCAACCATTCAACAGTAACTGGATGATAATGATAAGCTTTATAATCCTGTCGTTCACCAATTAAATGTTTAACACGAGTTTCAATTCGATTCCAACGATGTCTAATTTGCCAATGAGAAAAACGTGAAGCCCAAGATTCGTGATATTGCATGTCTTTTTAATTTTAAAAATTATTTAATAAAAAAAAAGAATTTACCGCTTGGCGAAAAGACACGGGCAAAAAATTGTTTTAAAGGTGTTCTCTCAAATTGCCAATAATGAGGGGGTTGTTCACCTTCTTTTGGATATTCTTGAAGTTCACATTGACTACCTAAACAATTTAAACAAAATTGTTCAAACAGATTTTTTGATTAAAAGATTTGAGAGAAATATTTTCTTTTTCGAGCATTTTTAAAATGGTTGGAAAATTTAAAACTTGCTTTAAAATAGTCTCAAACCTTGTTAATTAAAATTGGATATCGAAAAAATAAAATGCAGAATTTTAATTTTTAACCTTTGGGTAATTATTCTATAAAAAAATAATTTTAAAAACTAACCAAATAGAATATGAGATATAATCATAACAAGAGCGCCAGGAATAACGCCAATACCAAAAAGATAAAAATGGCCAGCATCTTTCATACGGTTACTAATTAATTGGCCTTGACGACGACGAAAAACCCAGGCATGACCACCATGACGAACATTTATTACTAAAAAAATATTTTTAAAAATAACGATAAAATTAGAACTTTCCCCAGCCCTGTTAGTGTAATTTAAAAAAATTATGGTGTAAAAATTCTATACTATTAAATATAGCCCATTAAGAACTAAAATCCCAGTCTTTTATTTTAAAAAACTTTTAAATAAACTTGTTTGTTGTGCATTCCCTACAAGGAGAAAACCAAACAAATCATTTCGACAAGAAGCTCTTTGCCGGGCATTGTTGAGCAAAGGCGAAAGATGCAAACATTTGCTAATAGCAGGCATAAATAAAATATTTTGACTAAAATACAAATTCTTTAAAATTAATTCAAAAAATATCAAAAATAAAAAAATTGATCAAAAAACAATTTAAAATTAAACAAAATAATTCCACCAAAATTTATACTGAAAAGAAAATTAATCATAATAGGTTGTTTTTACAAAAAAAAATAAACACATTTTGTTTTTTCTTATTAAAATATTATATTTAATTTTAAGATAAAAAATAGATAGTAAGAAAAATGGAATTTTTAAAAATCATTTGCCTTAAAAATAACCAAAAATAATTTTTTGTCAAAATAAGCAAAAAATTGAAAATAAAAAGAAAGTTGTGTTTATGAATGAATTTATTTATTAGTAAATGTGTTTGTAGTAATTTTGTTATAGATATATACAATGTGTTTGTAACTAGAGAACTCAAAAATATTTAAAAATTAAAATTTATAAGATTTTTTTTTCTACTTTTTGAATTTCTATTCAAGTTCTCAAGTCAATAATAAATCCATGAAAGAGTTTTACAAAGAGTAAAAAAAGAAGTCCATAGTAAAATGTCAATCAAATATTTAGGTAAATGTTTAATATTAAAACATCCATTCCCCAGCAAAATGGAAAGATGAAGCACAAAAGGGAATTTAAAAATATAAATACTTTAAAAAATTTAATTAAAAATTCCCTCTGTGCTAAATTTAAAGGTAAAAGGGGTAAATTAGAGCAACATCTTGATATAAAGATTATTTAATAAAACCAAATAAAATCACAATCAAATTCCATTTATTTGTGCAAATTGTAGATTTTGTTGTTGAATTGCCCCAACAGCACCTGCAACAGCTGCCGCCGCCAATCCTCCACCTCCTGGACCAGGAGCAATTGCTTTGTTATTAGCAACATTTAAAAAATCCCAAATCAAAATTGTGTCGTCATGAGAGGAACTTATCTAAAAAAATAATTTTAAATAATACTGTTAATTTTTAAAATTTCATACAATTTGGAATTCATCAAATTGTAGTCTAAAAACTCTTCCTGTATGTTCTGCCAAAGTTTTTAGACATAAACTGTTTGGAGGCGTTCGAGGGTCGAGAGCAGCTTGCAAATCCCAAATTTTAATTTTCCTTAAATATTTGAAAATGAAAGAATATTTTTTTTAAATTTTTACCCGTCATAAGCACCCGAAACAATGCGTTTAGAGTCAAATCTAATGCATCTAACAAGCTCTTCATGACCTTCCAAAACCCGAAGACAATTGCCACATTCAATGTCCCAAAGACTAAAACAATATAATGTAGTATTAAAAAAGCAAATATATTAACATAAACAGGCCCGTAAACAAAGGGATGGAGAATAGAAAATAAAAAATCAGTGAGAAATGAAGAAAAATTTAAATTTTTCATGATGTGAATTGATGATTTTTTTTATTGATGTGTAGGTAAATAAAATACAAAGCTTAAAAACACTAAAAATACCGTATAGAAAAGTCGCTTGAACCAGAAACGATTAACCGGTCTCTGTACTGCAAACAAGCTATTCCACGTTTATGACCATTAAGAGTTCGCAAAAATTCACAAGTGCCAGCATTCCAAACCTATTTTTAAGTAAATTAAATTTAAGAATATATTGAAGATAAAAACCTTAATTGTACGATCACCACTAGCAGAAACAATATAGCGCTGATCAAAATCTACAACATTAACAGCCGCACGATGTCCAACAAGTACACGACGAATATTTATTTCTGAAGGGGATGCCATATCCCACACAGCGATAGAACGGTCTTTGGAGCTAGAACGGTCATAAGAGCAAAAAAATTGAAATTAAAATTAATAAATCTTACCAAGTAACAAGAACTCCATCTTGGAATCGTAAGTGAAGAACTGCCTCACAATGATGAATGAGTGTATTTAATTGAGCACCCGTCTTCACGTCCCAGATCCTACAAAAATGAAAAATTAGTAATTATCTAAACAATTGCTGCATTGATTTCATGTTTTCTAAAGCAAATCAAATAATAAAGAAAATAAAAACTGATGCAAGGTTTGGAAAAAAGCGTGTCAAAAAAAGGAAAAACAAACCGAACAGTTGCATCACTACTTCCACTAGCAATAATTTGGTTGTCATATTGTAGACAAAGCACAGAGCCAGTATGACCAGTCAGAGTAGATAAACATCGAAGAGATGGGCGATCCCAAATCTTTAAACAAGATAATAAAAAAATAATTAAACCAAACCTTTATTGTATTATCACGCAGTCCAGAAACAATTTTCTCATCATCGTATTGAAGACAATAAACACCTGAAAAATAAAAAATAAAGGAAAACTGGAGAAGCTGAATTTTTAAAAATACCTTTACTATTTTCAGATTCACAATTAATTCGTTCTAGTCGATGATGTCCTTCACGCCAATTTTGTTCAATTTGACGAATGTCTGCCATAATTTGAGGGTAAAGACCACTAAAATGAAAAATAATAAAAAGATTAAAACTTTGAAAAAAACCGATAAAATTTATGTTGCAATTCTAAAGGATCAAATTCTTTATCTAATGGTCGACGAAGTTTTTCAAAGTCAGCAACGCTATATCCACTAGCTGCCAAAATAGCACAAGTAGCCTGATTCTTTGAGATAAACAGGAAGTTCTTCCTAAATTTTTTTAAATTTCTGAAAGATGAAAGAAAGAATTAATATAAAAAAGATGAGGCCTTGTAAGATAATAAAAGGTAGTATTCAAGGTAATTATAAAAAGAAAAGAATAAAAAGTCTGTAAAGGAATCAAAACCAACCATCCTCTTTTATTAGCAAGTCCCTGCCAGAGTGGATCAGAACGGAATTTACGCTCAAAAAACTTTCGCCAAAGCATTCCATTTGCAATTACTTTATGCCATTGTTTACTAACAAATTCACAAGCATATAAAGATTGGGCATCCAATAATTGTAGAACGTTTTCAGCCAAACCAGTTGGTAATAAACTAACAAAATCTCTCTTCAACATTGGTCCAAGAAATTGATCAATTTGTCCATGTTGGTGATGACACATTCTCTGAAGTAAATGTTTGCAAAAATCAGTTTGGTCCTGTTCAGTCCAGGCCATAAATTTCTAATTTAAAATTATTCCTCAAAAAAACATAATAAAAATAAACCGAAATTAAATCATCACGTTCACATAAATAACGTTCACTCAAAGCCTTTTCACGTTCCCCAAGTGTCAATTCAGCCAAAATGTGTGCAGTCGAGGAACTCTAAAAATTGAAAGTTTTTGAGATAAAAAGGTTTTACCGGATTCATTCTTGGCCTAAATATAATTGAAATTATGGCCAGAAAAGTTAAAAATAATTTTCTAAAAAATATAAAAAAATTCAAGAAATCATAAAAAGTACATAAATATAAAAAATGTCTAGACATGAACTACGTAAAAATTATATAAATTGTGTGTAAAAAAATGCAAAAAAAGGTTAACGTAAGTCTAGTTTGACAGTATACGCCGAAACTAGAGAAAATAAAGAGAAAATGTGGAAGTCAGGTAAATCCCGATTCGGCGCACCGTGGAGTTTTATAACTTTTAATAAAATTAAATAATTTAGATGTTTGAGATAAAATTCGACTGTTGAAAAAATATGCTAAAAATTAGGCATTGATAAAAGTTATTAATAAGAAAATTAGCCAGTTAAAGTTTTGTGCCATATTCGCCCAGCGTCTAATCGGTTTACTTCAATGAGACGAGAGAAAAAATCGATTTGTCAAAATTAAATCAAAAAGCCAATAATACAAAACGCCAAAAATGTAACAAGTTTTTCGACGATTTGCCAACAACATTTCGGCAAAGACATATTTGATTACTGTATTTTAGCCAACATTTCTAATAATTTTTGTAATTTTAAAATTAAAAGATAAAGTAATATCTTAATTCTAAAATTTCGGTTTCTATTGAAGTTTTTTTCATTAATCTATTTATTTTATAAATTTTTTGATTTAATTTAAAACTATGTAGTTTTTTTTCAAGTATTGAAAAAAAAATGACGGGATTATTTTTTATTTAAATTTAATAAATTTTCTATATTTAATTAATTAATAATTTATTTAAAAAATCAAAGTATATTTAATTAATTAATAATTTATTTAAAAAATCAAAGTTTATCGACTTTAAAATTCTATTTTGATCATCAATTAAAAATAATTTATCTGCTTGTTTAACATAAATAATTGCTGTACTTCCAGTCATTGTTTTAGGTAATTTTTTGTTTTCCAACTTTTCCCATTTTGGTTGATTTGTGTCAATTAAATTTAAAATCCATATTTCTCCATTAAAAGTTCCACTACTCATACCAAATTGTTTAGTACCAGCAAAATGAATCCAAACATTTTTGTCAGAAAGGAAAGCATTGGCAAATGAGCCAGAATAATTAAATTCTGGATGATTAGTACTTTCAAACTAAAAAATTAATTTAAGGAATTTAATGTATTTGGTCTCTTATAATGATGCTTGGGACCCCAAATCCTGTTTCCTAACCCAGGTACCCAATCCCGGTGCCATTTTTAAATTTTCTTCAGTTACCTACCTTAATTAATTCAGAATTTTTTCCTTCCAAAGATAATTTTAATAACCAATTTGGTTCCCAACGAAATCCACAACATAAAGTACCTCCTTGTACATAAATTATTTTATTAGAAAGAATTGAATGTGTTGGTTGAAATCCTTTAAAATAATTTTCTGGTAAAATAATTGGAATATTCTCTAATTTAATTTCTTTATTTTTTATTTTTAATGAATAAATATTTATATTATATGTTTCATATGAAACAAAATATAAAATTTTTGTTTCGGTTTCTTTTGCTTCTCCAGCTAATATTAAATTGTTTTTGTTGTTTTCATCAGAAGGAACTAAATTTAAAAATTGTTTTTTTAAATTTATATTTTTAAATTTAATTTTTTCTTTAATTAACAAATATTGTCAATTTAAATTTTTAATTTTTTTTTTTAATTTTAAAATATTTAAATAAACATACTTAATTTATTTTCATTAAATTCAAAAAATAATTCCCAACATCTTTTATTTTTATTAAATTGATGTAATGAATGAAAATATATTGGGCCAAAATGATTAAATAATAAAAGAAAAATTTCTGAATCAAAAACAAAAATTAATTCGCCTAAATTTTGTTGAGAAGATATTAATTTAAATTCTTTTAGGCCCTCCCCAAATATTTTTAATTGTGTCAAAATAATCAGAATGAGCACCATTAAATATTACATAATTGCCCCAATGATAATTTGGACGTTCAAAATCTTTAAAAATAAAAATAATTATCAAATAAAGATTAAATATCGAAGAATCATTTATTATTAAGACAATCTTGAGAATAAATTTTATTTAACGAATTTACAAATAAAATCTAATTAAAATATAAATTTACATTTCTGTCCAAAAAACCATAATTTCTCTTCACAAAAAACAACTTTTTGGTATTCCTCTAATTTATTTTGAAATTCTCCAATTTTTTGAAGCCAATCAAAAGTTGAATTCATTTTTAATTAAAAATAATAAATAAAACAGACAAAATTTTAATGTGTTAATTCTTTTTTTTTTTTTAATTTTTATTTTTAATTAAAAATAAATAAAATATTTATATTGAATTTATTTAAATAAAAAATTTATTTAAACAGCTGAAATAAATTCACAATAATATGAATGACGAGGCTGACGAGTTTGTTTAGTGAATAAAAGATGATTGATTGTCCAAAATGAATCATTCTTTGAAAAATATATTTTTGTATTTAATTAAAATTTTGCCAAATTTAAGCAAAAAAATTCTCCAATTTTTTAAAAAATTGTAAATAAACAATAGAAATTTAATAAAAATTTCTTCAATGTTAAAACCGAAGAAAGAAATATTTAATGAATATTTAACTTTTTCTTTAATTCTATAATTAATCAAAATACGATTTTTTCTTATCTTTAAATTTTTTTTTTGAAAATGAGATAAAAGATTTCTTTTAGAGCATGCCAAAGTCGATTAAAAAAAATTATAAATTGTAAAAATTTATTTTTATTTTTTGTAAATATTTAAATAAATTTTGTTGGAGATTTATTAAATAGAGAAAAAAATTTTGATATAAAAAATTTAAATATATTTACTAAAAATATTCGATAGACAATTTCAAAATCTTTTAAATAAAAAAATTAAAGAAATGCCCTTTTTATTTTATTTTACCTATTTATAAAAATTTCATAATGTATTTGATTAATTTAAAATTAATTTATTTTTTACTTTTGTCTTTTTCTCTTT
>ABLG01002236.1:0-18878 GCA_000172435.1 Meloidogyne hapla
TCCAGATACGAAGCATTTGTTGTCTTTCCATTCTAAAAAATTTTTATAGGCCTTTTTATGAAAATACTTTATTTTCACTCACCGCAAGGGCCAGTATGTCTTAAAGAAAAATAAAATTTATTTAAAAAATTATTTACAAAATAAATTTAAATTAATTGAAAAATATGAAACGCCCCCATTTTACCGCAGAGATACTAACTTATATTAAAATCGTCGAACCTCGTCGATTAATATCTTTCGACTTGTCTCCCATGTCAAATTCTCTCTCCTATATCAATTTGATAATTATTTGAAATAGTTATGGGTTTGCGGTAAATTGAGGTATTAAATAGATTTTTAAAAACAAATTAATTACCTATCAGCAAAACAATCAGAATTTATATGTCTTATATAAATATTATTATTTTTAATTTGTGTTTTTTGTGTTTTTAAATTAAAAGAATTAATATTTTCATTATTTTTTATTTGAATATTAATTAATGGAGAAGAAGCAATTCTGCTTTGATTACGAAAAATTAATAAAGTTGAAGTATTATTGGGTAGTTGATATGTTGAATTTCTCAAATTTGTTGTATTGATAAGTCTGCGCATTTTTACAATTAAATTACTAAATTTAAAGAAAATTAATAGATAATTATAAAATAAATTTAATTTTTATCTTAAAAGTGAGAAAATTGGGATAAATATGTAGGAGTAATTGAAGGATGTATTAAATAAATTGGGTTGTCGGATCCTAGTAAATCTTCGGATATCCGTATCATACAACCTTACAAATATAAGTAAATGTTAAAATATTTGCTAGAAATATTTTCTAAATTTTATCTTATTTTCGAAAATTTGTTTAAATAAAATTAAATAATGTCAACTAGGTATATCTTTTTCTTATAAAAGAAAATAGGGAGAAATTAAAAACAAAATTAATGAGATAAATTTAAAATGAATGTTTTTATTTTCTCTCTAAAAATAAATGTCGTCATAATTATTAAATTAATAAGAAAAAGGGGATTATGGGGGTTCAAAATATGACTAGACATTAAATAAAAAGGATGTAAAGTTGCCTAGAAAAACGGGAAGTACCTAAATTTTTAAGTACCTAAATTAAATAGAAAATACTTCTTTAAAGACCTAAATTTAAGTATAAGTTTTATTAAGAATTAAATCTCAGAAATTTTATTTTTTTAATTTATTGATAAAAGTACTAAATCGGTGCAGCAAAATTTTACAAAAAAGTAAAAATAAATGTAATAAAATGCAAAAATATCAATAAATGTACCGGGGAAGATAGATAGTTTTAATTTATAGAGAGAGTCAGTCTGTTTATTTTTCTATCATTATTCACTAAAAGCAAATTTCTCATTCAATCTAGTTATTGAATGAGTATTAATTTATTTTATTCAATGTAAAATTGTTATCAATTTAAATTTTTAATTCGCAAAAATTCAAAATAATCACAAAATATATTAGTTAAATTAAATAATAATAAAAGAGTGGCCAAGATGGGTACAAATGCATGACTTAAAAACATGATTTAATTGCATAATTCTAAGTACATTTTTGAATGTTTGTTTAGTATTAAATTTTATTCTCAGTCATTTGGCACATTTTTAAACAAAAAGCGGAGTCGGCTGTATTAATAAAATGTTCTAACTTAATAAAAAATTTCAACTTTAAAAATTAAAATGCAATTGAACTTTGAAGGAAATAATAACGATGAACTGATTAATTAATAAAAAACTGATTAGCGATGGACTGATTTGCAGATAAGAATATTAAAAATTAAAGGAAATATAGTTTTAAATTGTTGTCTGATTATTATTGGGAACAAAGTTCATTTTAAAAATAATTTAATAAAATGGTTGTTTTTTATAAATAAATATATGGGTCAAAGTCAAAAAAAATAAAAATATATTTATTTTGATTGAACTGATAAAGAATAAATTGATTTAATTAATAAATATTTTTCAGTCTTTTTATAATCACAGAGATATTAAAAATGATTTTTTGATAAAAATTTGTTTTCTTAAAATTTAATTAATGGATATGTAAAGAATTATAAAAAAATATTTTAATAAATTTAATTCGGTACATTTTTATAATAAAATATAAAAATTCTTTTTTTATTTAATTAAAAATGAAGGAAAAATAATGACGGAAATGTTAATAAATATCTTAATATTTTAATAAAATTTTAAATAAAAAATATAAAATTAAATTTAACATTATTTTATGGAGATAAATTTAATTTATATTTATTTAATTAGATTAGGTACATTATCTTTAATTGTTACAACATTTTAAATTTTTAATATTCAGACATTTTTAAAGTTTCCTTATCTATGTCGCGTTTATCGCGAAATTTATTTATTTTTTGATCCTTTTTATTTTTGTTTTGCACCTGCTAAATTTTAATCAACCAGATGTGCTTTTTGTCACCGCCTTGTTCCCCCTTTAAACCACACCCTTTTTTGCTACCACAACTTCACTTGTATGAAGAAAAAAAAAAAAAAATTTTTTTTTAATCTACCACTTTTTTTCTAATATTTCTGAATAAATAAAGTAAAAAGATTGTGTTTTTTTTTCTTAAAAGGCGAACTCTAGATAAGATAAAGCATTCTTATCATAAAATCTCAAATTTACCAATTATTTCCCCCAAGAGATTTTATAGCTCAGCCGGTGATTTAGCCGTTCTTCACGTTCTTATCAAATTTTTTACCAATTTGCCTCATTGGATTTTTTATTTATTTTTCTAACTTTTAAATTTTACAAGAATTTCTCTAAATTTCAAAAATGTCAGCCCCTTATAGAGATCAGATCAGTCAGTCACTCATAGACGCTGCCGAAGTTCTAGAAGATCCAAAATCGTTCCCTGTTCCCATAAAAGGTCCTGAACAATCTAACACTCAATTCCTCGAATTTATCCGTTCCAATATTAAAACTCTAGACAGTGAGCAAAAAATGGTTGATGATATATTAAACGACATGAGTTCCGCTCATTCTTCTTGGATGGCATTGCGAATCTCAATGACGGGTAACGAAAGAATCCAAGACAATGCAGCTTATGATGCCTTTACCAACGCCACACCTTATATTCCCCAAATAAACAATTTAAAACGCTATACCCGTGCCTTAACCAAGCAACGTAATTCTTTGGAGGCTATCTTGCCTCAGACCTCTCAGACTTCTTCTTATGCACATTTACCGAGAATGGACCTTCCCAAATTTACTGGAAAATGTACAGATTTCATTTCCTTCATGAACCAATTCAATGCATCCGTTGGCGATCTCCCAACCCTTTCCGAATCCATTAAACTTTCTTATTTAAAAACATGCTTGTCAGGAGAACCACTTTCCCTAATTAACTCTCTACCGTTAACAGACCAATCATATATTATTGCATTAAACCTTTTAACCGATAAATACGGAAATAAAGAAGAAATTACTCGAAATTTACACCAATCATTGAAATCACTTCCTATTGTCCGAAAAGGGGATAATTTTTGTAAAGATTTAAATGCCCTTGTTAATTCCTTTGAAGCTCTGTGTATTCAATTCCAACAACAAGGCAACAGCGTAGACGGACTACACATACAAATGGAAGTTGAAAGCAAACTACCGCCATTTTTGTTGGAAGAAATTTTTCGCGCAAAGGAAGTAAACCCAGGGAATTGGACAACAGAAAGCCTCAGGAGTAAGTTGAAAGCCATTTTAAAACGAAAACAAGACGTTAGTGCGGTCCATCCAGAACAATCACGCCCAAAGAATGCCAATATTAATTTTAAGCCCCAATCTAGCTCTAAACCGAATGATCAGCCCTTTTTCCAACCGCAATCCTCCTTAACATTTTTCTCTCAGAATAAATTTCCTAAACCGAATTTTTCACCCAAGCCACCCTTTTCCGCTAATCTTCGAATGAAGCTTCCCTGTATTTTTTGTAATAAATTTGGCCATTATTCTTCTTCGTGTCATCAATTTCCTGACTTAACAACAAGATCTATGCGCTTAAGAGAATTGAAGAGGTGCTTTCTTTGCTTAAAGAATGGGCACTTTTCCAACAAATGTCCACAACCAACTACATGCACTTTTTGTGAACAATCTCATCCACGGGCATTATGCCCTTCTCTTCCAACAACGAAAATAGAAAGCCATCTCAATCCGACGCCTCCTCGGCGTTCTCTCACTAATAATGCCCAACAGATCCATTCTCCTCCCTTACCTTCCCCCCATCAATTTTTTCAGCCAAGAGCCACCAATTATACTCCTTTAAATAATAAACAAATAAATCCATCTCCAAACCCTCCTGTTCCTCTTTCTAATGTATTTTCAAATCAGGATGATCCAAATAATTCCTCACAGACGAATGTTTCTTCCACTTTAAATTTATCTGGTTCCATTCTTTTAAAATGCGTTCGCGCCCATATTTTTAACCCAGATAATCCTTCCTTGGCAATACAAGGCATTGTTTTATTAGACGACGCGAGCACCAATTCATATATACATTTTTCCAAAGCTAAAGAACTCCACCTAAACTTAACCCCCACTTCAATGAATTTAGGCGTGTTTAATAACCCAGTTTCTCAACCAACCAATTCATTTTTAACGAAATTTGGCTTGCATTTAGTTAATGGCCGTTCCCTCATTATTAATGCTAATACTTTAAATCATTTAACCCAACCCACTCGTCACATACCATTTTCTCCTGAACTTCTTTCTTATTCTAGCGAATTAATTTTTCATCCCGAAACTGTAGTACCAATTGTTTTGTTAGGCTCTGACTATTATTATGACGTCGAACCAACCCCGATTATGAAAATGCCCTCCGGTTATACTCTCGTCCACACTTTGTTGGGTCCTATTGTTGCTGGAAAACCTTATAATTTTTATTCTCAAAATCCCAACCGTATCACTAATGTTTGTTTGCAAGAACCAAATCCACCCTCCGATTTTTTTACCCTCGAAGGAATTGGAATAACCGATGAACCGATTTCACCTTCCGAACAAGATGCAGCCTTATTAGAGCGTGTTACTTCTGAAATTTCGATAGTTGATGGCAGGTATGAAGTTAAATTACCATTCAAAACCAATCCGAGAAATTTACACTTACCTTCCAATTTCGGTCTCTGTTGGGGACGATTACTTTCCGTTTTTAATTCATTGAAGAAAGACAACAATTTGCTTAATAAATATAACAACATAATAAAGGAACAACAAAACTTGGGAATAATAGAAATTGTCAAAACCCCATCGATATTTAATTCACCCTTACACTATTTGGCCCACCATCCTGTAATACAACATGCTAAAAATAAAGTCCGCATTGTCTTTGATGGTTCTGCACGATCAGGAAAGTCCCTTTCATTAAACGATTGCCTTTACCCAGGCCCATCTATTGTCCCAGAATTAGTTGGAATTTTAATTCGTTTTCGTGTGCCTCCTGTTGCAATTATTTGTGATGTTGAAAAGGCTTTCTTACAGGTTTCTGTACATCCCAAACATCGTGACGTCATGAGATTTTTGTGGGTTAAGAATACCGATTTTCCCCCCTCTAGGAATAACATGCAAATTTTCCGTTTTTTTCGAGTTACGTTTGGTTTAGCCCCATCACCCTTTTTATTAGCCGCAACTATTCGTTTTCATTTATCGAAATATTCTTGCCCATTGTCTAAAGAAATTGGAAATAATATTTACGTTGACAACATTTTCATTGCTGCTCAAACAACAAAGGAAGGAGAAGAAAAATGCTTCTCTCTCTCTCATATATTTAAAGAAGCGCGAATGAAAGTTCGCGAATTTGCTTCTAATTCTTCAACAGCCATTGAGTTTATTCCAAATGAAGACAAACTACAAGGTCACTCTCAAAAATTCTTGGGTGTGAATTGGAACACCGATTCTGATTATTTGTCTTTTAATCTAATCAAACCCCAAGACAACATACTTAATAAGCGTTCTGTTCTAGCATTTATTGCTTCCCATTATGACCCACTTGGCCTTATTTCTCCGATTATCCTCCCATTAAAATTATTCATGCAAACCCTTTGGCAGCAGAAATTGAATTGGGACCAAAAACTGCCAGAAACTACTCAAACCGAATGGAATAATTTACTTAAAAGGTGGGACAACGATGATGTTGTCCGAATTCCCCGTAAATATTTTTCGTTTAACTCCTCTAACCTGCAACACGAGATTCATTGTTTCTCGGACGCGTCTTCTTATGCAATGTGTGCGGCTGTTTTTCTTAGGACCTACTGTATTTCAACTTCTCTGACTGAAGTTTCCCTGATTTTTAGTAAAACGAAAATTAAACCAATCACTAAAAGGGAAAACCAATTAACCATTCCTCGTTTGGAGCTTATTGCAGCTGTTTTAGGATCTAAAAGCCTTATTTTTGTTAATAAACACCTAAATAATTTGAAATTAAATCCGATTCTAAATTTATGGACCGATTCCTCCGCGGTGCTTGCCTGGCTCAATTCAACAACGGAAGTCCGAGATGTATTTGTCCAAAACCGTTTAAACTCAATTCGTTCCCTAAAAAATTTACGTGTCAGACATTTACCTGGTGCCGACAATCCCGCCGATCTTGGTTCACGCGGAATTGGCTCATTACAAGAGCTAAGTTCCACTAACATTTGGTGGAAAGGCCCAACATGGCTTTCCACTCCCTCCTCTTCCATTGAATTCCCCTTTCAACAATTTAAAGAATTTTTATCCAATAATTATTCGACTAATCCCCAGCCTACCGTAATCCCATTTTGTACATTCAACGTTATTACAACCCCTCTTATCGAACCAATAATTGACATTTCTCGCTTTTCTCGTTTACCAAGGCTCATTAATAGTACCGTATTTTTTCTACGATTTATTTTCAAAATTAAACCCACCTGTTTAATATTTGCCCGTACCTACGAACGAAATCCTCCATCCCATTATATAACCATTGCTGAAATAAGATTTGCCCTCCACTTCCTTATCCGCCAAGAACAACAACTCTTTCCGCCCCCTGATAAGGACAATGAAGCGTTAGGACTTTTTACTGATGAGAAGGAAATTATCCGATCGAAGGGACGTTTAGGAAATAGTTTACTTCCATTATCCACACAAGAACCAATTTATTTGCCTCCTCAACTAATTTGACAAAATTAATCATATATGAAACTCATTTATTAAATCACCATAGCAGTCCGCTTTTAACCCTTTCGTTCATTAGGAGAAGGTTTTGGATAGCGAGGGGAAGACGTATTGTCACTCGTGCCATTCATTTACAATGTTTACCATGCCGTCGCTTTGAATCAAAACCCTTTTCACTCCCTCAATTTCCACCATTACCACACACAAGAGTACGTCCTTTTCGCCCATTTACCGCCGTTGGCGTTGATTATTGCGGCCCCCTTCGTTGCAGGAATTTTATGGGGACTCAAAAATGTCGGAAATCAGAAACTAGTAAATACTGGATTGTTTTATGGGTCTGCCTCACAACTCGTGCCATTTCCCTTGATTTAGTAAATGATCAATCAGCCACTTCCTTTGTTTTGGCATTTAGGCGTTTTTTAGCCAAATATGATACCCCCCAATTTATTTATTCCGACAATGCCCCTCTCTTTGTTTCTTTACATAAATCTTTAATCAATTCACGATATTCATACATCCAATGGAACTTTAGAACTCCATATGCACCTTGGAAATATGGTTTTTATGAAAGGCTCGTTTCTCATGTAAAATTTCATCTCAAACGTACGTTAACATCTGGCACTTTCCCCAAAACGTTTAATGTTGATTTCATCCAAACAGTTTTATCAGAAATCGAGCTTATTATTAATAGCCGCCCTATAACCTTTGACTCAGCAAATCCAGCAGAAGGCCGCCCTCTCCGTCCCATTGATTTCTTTAAACCTCTCGGCCATAATATTAATCTCCCATTTTCATTTTCTGATGATATATCCCCTTCCCAAAATAACAACACAACCTTGGACAACCTTCAATCGCTTTGGGCAATTATTTCTTCTACAGCAAAGAAATTCTGGAATAAATGGCAGTTGGAGTACTTGTTATCTTTGCGTGAACAACACAAAAGAATTAACCCCTCTTCTTCAGATATTCCAAAAATCAACGAATTAGTTATCGTCCAAAATGACTCATTACCTCGTTCTCTTTGGCCTACCGCTATAATCTTAAAAATCCACTACAATAGAAATAATGTGCCTGATACGGCCACCATTAAGCTTTCCCACTCTGGCCATACCACTACGCGATCTGTTCATTCACTTTTTCCATTAGAAATTAATTCAAAAGAAGAAGGTAAAAATTCCGATGAAAGTCATTCCCATCCTCCTTTGATCCCCACCTGCTATGATAAAACACCGACTCACCCAACTCCTTTAACCGATATTATACAAAAGGATGAAAGCCAAATAGAAGTGTTGGCTGGTACAAAAACTCCAATTGAATACCCACCTGTTAATGAAGTTGAGTCGGACGGCAATTACTTTAACTTAAGAAGTCGGAGAATTCCAAAGATGTGAAACCAATTTGTTTGGCCTTATTCTTTGTATATAATACCGCCCCATTTTTTCTGCTAATATATAGGACATCAAAATAAATACTTTTCATTTTTTTTTTCATTTTTTCCCCTTTTTTCCTTTATCCCTTCCAAACATTTTATTAATGTATATAAATTTTATTTTTAGGTTTAAAATTAATTTATGGGAAATTTTATTTCTTTTGAACTGATTTCAATAAATCTTAGCTTACCCATTTCGCGCTCCGAACCTAATCACAACTTCTTACCTTATTTCTTGTTTGTCCTGACATTGGCCATATTAATCCTCTGCTTTATTCTATTTCGCCACCTTTTCCTTAAGAAGAAACCCCGCAAATCTTGGACTCCCCCCAAATCGTTTTTAGTTCTGTTATTTATTTTTATTTTTATTAACTCGATTGAAGCCCGCCCCAAAGCAAGAACTGCCAATAAATTCGGAAAACCCCTTCTAAAGACTGCCACAGGTGCTATCCCGATACTTACGTCCACAGCATTGTATTTTGGATTAGAGTCACTAGCCACCTGGCTCGAGAAAGAACCCGAAATCGCCCTTGTAACACTTCCCTTAATTGGCTGTTTTTTAATCCTCCTTATCATTTTAGCCCTTAAAATCGTATACATTTGCTACGGTCGTATTTTCTCTAAAACCCATCCGATTCCGCCAGAAGTTATAGAAATGAGATCCAATTTAAATGAATTAATCGCTCGCTCAAATCCACCTCGCATTTAAAGGAACAGAATATGCTTAAAATAACCTTAGATCCCATATCCAAGGCAATCATATCAAAACATTTGAAATCCAACAATAAATTAAAATTGAATATGTACTCTCCCATTTCTTCTCTTTCCGACGACGATTTAATGGCGACCACTGAAAGTTCCGCTCCCCCTTCAATTACTTGGAAATATTGTTTAAGTTATTTATTATAGTCTTGTATAAGGATTATTTCTCCCTCCTAGTGTTATGTATGTGTCCGACATAATTTTATATTTTAATTTTATTTATCTTAATTTTCTTATTTATTTATCTTTAATTCTTTAACTTATTATTTATCTTAAAATAACCCTACCTCTCAATTCAATGAGGCTTAATCTAAATTACTTTATTCCAACATTCAAATACAAATTAGGGTTAAGTGAGGCTCCGAAGAGGCTAAAACATAGAAAATACTTTTGGGTATTTATAGGGAATAGGAATGGCGGAATATGATAAATAAGGGAAAAGTTAAAGAAGTAAATGATTGATATATTTGAATATATGTTAGAAGGGCATAACTAGAAAATGATCAAAGAGAAAATATTTAAAAGATGTTTCGAGGGAATAATTTAAAAGAGTTTAAATGATAGGAAAATAAGGGCAAAATATATAAAATACAAAGATGAAAGGAAAATTTAAATTTTATCAAATCACGGACATAACACCTAGTAATAAAAATCCTAGAAATAACTTATGGACCGAAGTTCATAATTTTTTATGAAATTTTGTTGATAACGACTAGTATTGTTCTATAGGTGATTTGTTCCAATTTTGTTCTACAAAACTACGAGATGATTCATATTCCAATGATTTAAGTCTCCGAAATAGTACGGATCGTGTCCTAATTTTAAAATAAATAGTTGAAAATTAAAAATTTAAATCCACAGCAATTCCATTCCTTTTAAAATTAATTTAAATGCAAATCGAAATATTGAATTTTTTTGTCAAAGGGCAAAAACGCACGCATTGGGGCCTATCAGACGATTGATTGCCATAAAATTTAAACGTTGGTTTTGATTTGCCTAGCTACAGCTGCCCATTAGTAGACAGTTAGTGTTTGAGTCTTCGATTGTCTATAGGACAATCAAAACCATGTTTAAATTCTATGTTTACATTGTCTATAGGGAGTCGCGCGGAAGGAGTTATGTGAATTCGAAGAAAAATAGGTTTTTTCCAAAGAACTGAGCACGAAACTCAAAGCAAGAGAAATGTTACAAGGCTTCATGACTTACTAACTTCAATTATATACGGTATCACTATTTTATCTAAGGGTATATTTATAACCGGAGTTTATTTTATTGAATAAGTATTTTCATTAGTACATCATTGAACAATTTGTTTCCCAATTCTTTATGCACAAGTTTAAAATAATAAATCACGAAATGTGTAAAATTGAAATAGTAAAGATATGTATGAATAATGATAGTTTTTCTCATGTCAAATTTAAAGAAAATTTCACAGCTTTTTGCTTTCATTGAAAAATTTAGAGCTTTAGTTTAAACAAATCACCAAGTGTGACGGGTTGTTCTTCAGGTTTTTTAAGCACATCTCCCAATGTTTGAACTTTCGGTTTATATTGAAATTCTGCATGCGTTTTCAAGGGCAAATCTCTCAAATGAACATTTTGTTTCAATTGTTTTTTAATTCCTTCTGAGTGATAAGGAGTTTTGTTATCAAAACGATGTCCAGTTGATTTCTCCAACTTTCCTTTTTTAACATCAAGTGAAACAGTTCGATTTAAACTTTTTAGCACTTTGTTTTAGATTTTTAGCTTTTTCTTGATGATCTTGCGCTTAATTTTAATAGTAAATTTAAGCAAAAGTTTAACCACTTAGCAAGAATCGAACCTCAACCTTGCTGACTATCTATCTTAAGCCCCCATCTAAACTTTTAAATGCTTACAGATGAAATACCATTATATTAAGCTCCTCTAGATAACGAATATTTTGTCAAAGAAAATTAATATAAAATCTTTCCCCCTATACCTAATTGAAACCTAAACATAAAACTACCAAAATCATTCTTTGATTTGGATTTTTGCGATAGACCCTCATCTTCATTCACATTTTCCTCATCTTCATCTACAAGTTGATTGTAAAAAATGGCCATTTCTCTTTTATTCTTTTCTTCTTTCTCCTTTTTAAGGCGGTTTATTTCCTCTTTAGTGAGTTCATCATCTTCAGGAATAGGCTCAAGTTTGCTTATGAATTTATGTCTTTTCTCGGATTTTGTTAAATTATTTAAATCATCCTTACAAGTAACAATTACGAATAACATGATTAAAATGTAACAAAAGAATTCTTTATTCATTGGTTTTATCTGAATTAATAAATTTAATTATTTTCTAAAGTTGCAGTCGAAGTTTTGAATGCTTTCCCAGAAGATATCTTAATATTTAGAAAAATTGAAAACAAAATAAGGAATTCCCAAAAACTTAAAATTTCCTAAAAAAAAGGAAATTTAATAAATATTCTATTTCCCTCCTCTAGATTTCCACTAATTATTAATAAGCATTGAATGGAGTAAAATTTAAATTTTACTTCCTTAGAAAAAATTTTTTTTACTTCGTTCGTCTGGGGAAGCGCGCGTTCATGCTTTATATTCTGAAGTATTTTTTGATTGTTATATACTCTCTGATTTATAAGAAGACGAGCATAGACGATTTTTAGTTTTTCCTATTTCCCAAAGAAGGAAAATGTTTTAATAAAAAAAAGTTTTAATAACCTACATATGTAAATAAAATAATTTTACAAGAGATAAACTAAACTTGTTAAATTAATGTTTTCATTATGGCACCAAAACATACTTTTTCGTATTTTATCAAAACTATTTGTAGTAAATAATAAAATATTTTTAATAAAGTTAACTTTTATACTAAAACTAAGATTTTTACTATAACTAACAAAACACGTAAAAGATTGGATAGGAAAGAAACGTTTTGGCACTATCTGAAAATAGTGCCGCCTTCACTTTTTTCCTCATTTTTCCTCACTTTCTCGAAATGGTCATTTCTCCTAATTTTTTATTTGTTTCCTTTCTGTCAATCAAAAGGAATGATGAGAAAGAATTATTTTTGGGTTTTCTGTGATACTTCCGCAAATTTTTCCAAATAAAGCCAAAATTTGAATGAATAGGCTAACGCATGTACCCAGACCAACTGGCCATAGGTCCCGAAACGCGGAAATATCGCATAAAACCCAAAAATATTTTGAAAATATGCAGACTTCCTTCTAATTATTCTTTCTCATCATTTCTCTTGCTTGATTGACAGGAAAGAGGGAGAGACGTACGGCAAAATCAAATAAATTAGGAGAAATTGACCATTTCGAGGAAGTAAGGAAAAAATGAAGGCGGCACGACTTTCAGATAGAGTCAAAGTTTTTTTTCAAGTAACCGAAACGGAGGGCTATTATAGACGGAATGTGAAAAATACATTTTTAAATGGAAATAAAGAGTTCAGGAATAATCTCACGGTTCAAAAAAATATTCCACATTTTCTAACTGTCCTAAAACTCGACGATTTTTTACACATCCTCTTCGCCCGCTCTCTCCTCGCCCATCCCTCTTGCCGCCTCCACTTCTACATATCCTCATCCCCATTTGTGTTTTGGCAGTTCCGTTACTCTACATCTCTGGCTATCTATAAAATTGAGAGAGAATATTTAAATTAGCAAGTGACTTCGAAATTTATAGCTTTTAATATAAAATTTACAAAAAGGGATAATTACTCTATTTCCTCTAGAAACAACTCAAAACAATAGATAAAAATTTGATTTTAAGTTATTTAATTTTGAGTTCAAATAAATAGTATAAAATTAAAACATTTCTAAGAACATGCCTATATTTATATAAATTCATTTAAATATTTTTTTTGGTGTAATTAAATCAACCACAAAGGCTTTTAGGCACTTACATGTGGAGGGGGAGTGTTAAGGATTTATATATACCTTTTATTGTTAGTAAATGTGTCAATACCTTTGCCGGCTCGGGATTTACAAGCAAGCTAGACCCGATTGCCTCCCCACTCAGGGCGTGCCACCTGTGTAAGTGCTATACAGGGACTACACTAAACCGGCCACCAGCTGCCGCCAGGCATCGAACCTGAGTCTCCCGAAAAGTGCAAGTCGGGTGTGTTAACCACCAGGGCTGTGCGAAATGGCGTACCAGGGCTGTACGCCATTTAGCCACTTTTCTAAAATGCGCCAAACGCCAAAACGCAATGAAAAACAACGCCAAAACGCCAAACGCCAAAAATTTTATAAAGATAATACATAATAAAAACAAATATTATACATCAGAAAATCCATTAATTAAAATATTATGATGATTAAATACCAATTGTTCTAAATGTTCTCCACTTAAACTTTTTCTCAAGTCATTTAATGTTGTGTTAACTGTAGAAAATAATCTTTCGCTGTAATAATAATCTTTCGCTGTATTTTTTAACTTTTTGATACTGTAGAAAATAATCTTTGTTGATGGGGCACAACAAAATTTAGTATAAAGTTGCATTAAATGAGGATATTTTGCTTGAATTAATTTATTTTTCCAAAATGAAGCAACATTTAAATAATTTGTTTCGGCCGGCCTTGTCAGATAGTCTTCAACTTCCTAAATTGTGATCCGTTTAAAATATATTTTTTAACTTTTTGATACCGATTAAAATTTATAAAATTAAATACCCATATTCAAAAGTTAAAAGTCTTATTCCATCACGTGTAGGTACTTGGCTACGGTCTAGCCAAAAGAATGTGTCTTAAAAAATTAAAATAATTAAAAAAATATTTTCCTGTTAGTCACCCATTGAGCTAAAAAATTCTTAAAAATTTATAAAATTCTTAAAGTGGATACTCATTAAATCGTCTATTTTTGGTTGTGCTGTTTTTTCAACTATTTCACTCGAACATGAAGGCCTTGTTTCTAAAGGACTTTCCTCAATTAATTCATTTGTTGTCACAATTTTTTTAAGAGTTTCTTGTTGTTTTTTTAATCTATTTGCTTCATTTTGTAAATTTTTATTGCCAGTTTTTTCACTTTCAACCAAGCTATTAAAATCTTTCTGATGCTTAGAAGACAAATGGTATCGAAGGCAGCTTTTTGAAGCCTGAGCATTTTTAAAATTCTTAACATATCTGCAAGCCTTACAACTTGCAATAATCGTGTTGTCATTTTGCTGTTTTAAATCAAAAAATCGAGAATATTTACTTTTAGGAAGCATGCCTCTATAAAAATTAAAAAATATTTGTCAAGCTTTAAAATATATATAAGTAAAATTTTTAATCTTTAGGGGTGTAAAATAATGGCGTTTTGGCGCGCTAAAATCGCAAAATCACGCCAAACGTCAAACGCCAAAACGCCATGAAAAATAACGCCAAAACGTCACGCCAAAACGTTATGACGCTCAGCCCTGTTAACCACTACACTTGCTACAATAGTGTAGTGGTTTTACTACAATATTTTACTACAATATCACTACATTTTACTACAATATTTTTGCTAAACACATTCTTCAAACAAATCTATTCGTAAGGTTACTCCAGAACTTTGTATTTTCTCGTCAGATTTGAATAATCTTAATTTTTTAATATTTTATATTAAATTTACGAAAATTGATAGTTAAATTAGCATATTTTCCCTTATTTGTTTTAAAAAATTTTTATTTTGCTTTTTTATTCTTAATTCACTAATTTATGTTTTAAAAATTCCTTTAATTTTATTGTTGGAATTAAATAAATTATAAATATTATTTCTTAAATTTAATAAATTTATTTTCTTTACTTTTAATTGACCCAAAATAAGCGAAAAATTCGCTAAATTTCCTTACACAATTAAATTGTTTGAAATTATTCATCCATTGAATAAAAAAAAGAATTTATTTATTTATATCCATCAATCAATCCTCTCCATTTTTGTATTAGTTCTCGCTAAATCCGAAAAAAGGATCAACTAGATGAGCATTACGGCTTTTTCCGTATTTTTAACAATTATTTTGGTTAATTCTTTTATATATTTTTTGTTATATTTTATTAAAAAATAAATTTATAAAAATAGGAAACATAATAATATTTTATTATTTATTTCTATACTTTCTTGAATAATTACCCTGGGTAATTATTGTTTCAGCTTCTATTTGGAGGGGTAATTATTAGGGATTAATTTAGATAGCAATTTTTGAGGGGGTAATTATTGTTTTAATTTATTATTGCCCTTGGAGGGTGTAATTATTAGGCAGGGGTAATTAATTGAGAAAATACGGTAAAAATTCACTTATAAAGAGCAATAGGCCTGTCCTGAATCCTTATTTAATTATATAAAAAAACTAAAATAAAATTAGATAAAAATATTTATTAATTTTAATAAAATGCTTTCAATATTAATAATATTTATTTTTGTATCATCATTAACATTAAATATTAATGCTATTGGTGAAAATCCAGTAAGTTTAGAAATTAGAAATAATTATTATTTAATTAAATATAGTGGGATATTCAAAATTTTGCTGAAATAATTAGTGGTGTTGGTCAAATGCTTCAGAATCCTGCAGAAACAGTTGATGTTCCTTCTGCTCTTTTAATGGGAAAATGGTTTGATTAATTATTAAATATAATTAATTAATTTCCTAATAATATATTTCGTAATAATTATTTTGTCTTTAATAATCTAGAATTTTATATTTAGATTTCCTAATAAAATTTTGAGAAAATATATTTATAAAATGTTGAATACACATATACTTAATAATAATACAAAATTGAAATGTTTAAAATTAATCTTCTTACTTAATAATTTTATAATGCCAAGACTAACTTTCTCTTTCAAATAAATTTAAAATTAGATTATGATTTGTTTTTTCTGATTCAAATCCTTTAAATTTCTTTAATTCTTACATTAAATCTTTAAAAAATTTTCTAAACTTTTTTTTTAGATTTATAAACATTATTAAATTATTTTAATTTAAAGGTTTCAAGTTTATAAAGCATCAGTGAGTTTTGATATTAACAGGCCACAAATGTATTGTGCTGTTAGTTATTGTAATTAATAAATTTTTATAAAATTATTTTTTAAATGTTTTTTAAAGTTAAACCAAATAGTGTAATGGGTGAAGATGGATTTTCCATTGAGGTTTTCCTAAAATAAAATAAATTTAAAAATTAAAATTAAATAGGAGGCTTATCGTGCGGTATCAAAAAATGGGCCCATAGAGACTTTTAAAAGAGATTTAAATAAAGTAGGCACTGGGAAGTATTGGATGTATACAGAAGAATATTTTTATCCAAGACAATGTATAATTTATATTTTAAAAATTTAATTAAATAAATTATTTAAATAATTTAATAAATTACAAAAATTTATTAAATATTAATTAAATTATTAATTAACTAAATTATTTATTTAATTAATTATTTAAATGGTTAATTTAATTTTAAAAATATTTAAAATATATTTATTTATTTAATGTTAAAATTTAATTAGATTTAATTGCCATTTTAAATTAAAAATTATTAAATATTTAAAAAATATTATTTTAGTTTATATAATTAAAATTGGTCCAAAATTTGGAAATAATACAGAAGTAGATGAAATAAATATACAATATATTGTTGTGACTGGTGAGTTATTTTAATTGAATAAATTAATTTAATTAATTAATTTTAAATAAAATATTTATTAAATTATCTGAAATTAAAAAATAATTATTTTTAATAAATTTTAAAACTATTAAACTCTTTTTACTTAAGCTTAAAACTCTTTTTAAAGATGCCAGCAAATTGTCTTTAACTGTTTATGCAAGAGAATCAATGATTTTCTTTAAAAAATATAATAAAGAAGTTATGGACTTTTTAAGAGGCAACAATAATTAAAATAAAAATAAATTAAATATATTTATTTTAGAGAAAGGATTTGGTGGAAAATTATTTTGGAATTCACCAAAACCAATATATCAAGGAAATGATTGTGATTGGCCATCAGAAAGAGAAGTTTTTGCAAGAAGGTAATTTGGGACAAAATGTCTTTAATTTAAAAAATATTAAAATATTTTTTAGAGTTTTAAAAAATTATGAAAATAATAAAAAAGAAGCTTCACGTGCAGCCACAAACATTACACAAACTCCAAGTGAAGCATTCGCTGAGATTATGAAAAATCCACAACAAGCAATACAAAAATTAATGCAACAAAATTTTAATTAATTTAAATAAATAATTTATTTTTAATAAAATCTCTATAAAATAAATTTTTAATAATTAATTCATTTATGGTAAAAAATTAAAAGGAAATAAATTTAAATTAATTATTTTGTTAATTAAATACTTTTCTCGAAAAAATTAGTTGGATTTATTTTCTTTTGTTTTTTAACAATGTTAATATTTTACAGTCACGGTCATTTTCGTTTTTTCACGTTCTTTTACACCCTCTTTTACCTTTATGTGCAAAGTCTTGACTTTATATGAATTTCGATTAAAATATAAAATTATAGAAAAATTAGAGATTGACATCGAAATTATTTAAGATAAATCAATTAAAAATGATCGAACTGGATTTTAAAAATTTTAGAGCTATTCTCTTTTAATTTTATTTTTAAATATTTTTTCTCTGTTTGTTTGCTTCTCATATTTAAAAATATTTAATTGAAAGTTTTGATTGTTTTTATAAGTATATTATTTAAAATGTGTCGGACAAATTTTGGAACATCACGACCCCTTTTTTATTTTTCTAGACAATTTTATAGGAATAAAGACAAATATTATAGACGTCCTCAATTTAATATTTAAAAAGTAAAAGTGCACTTTTTTGCATTTTTTCAAAATATTTCTCTAGACTTGTGT
This sequence comes from Meloidogyne hapla, assembly GCA_000172435.1. Taxonomy (NCBI): domain Eukaryota; kingdom Metazoa; phylum Nematoda; class Chromadorea; order Rhabditida; family Meloidogynidae; genus Meloidogyne; species Meloidogyne hapla. The sequence goes on from ABLG01002236.1 coordinate 18,117, forward strand.
TATAGACTTTAAAATAAAATAATATGGATTTCGTAATTAATATTATTTATTTTTCCTTAACTCTTTAATTTTTATTTAATTAATTTTAAATAAAATAATTACCAAGAAAAATAATGATATTTAATTTTTTAATTAATTTATTTTTATTAATACAATTGTTTATTTTAATTGAGAATGCTCCAATTAAAAGATATTCGCAAATTGTTTTTGTAATAATTTAGAATTGCAAACAAGTTCTTCATCTTTAAAATTAAATAAAAATGGTAATAATTAAATTAATCTTTCATTTTATATAAAAATTAATTCGTTATATTATTGAAAAAAGAAAAATTTATTTTTCTAAATATTATTTAAATAAAAATTAAAATATTTTTTTTAAATTTTCGTCAGAATATTATTTTTCAATATTTTAATTTAAAAAGTAAAAAAAATTTATTTTATAAAATTAAATGAGATATAAAATTAAGTATAAATATTAGGATTAAATTATAAATAAAATAAATTTTTTAGAAAATTTAATAACTAAAGAAAATGCTGAAATTAAGGATGAAGAAAAAATTAAAGAAAAAGGAAATTCTAAATTAATTCAAGTAATAATTTCCGATAATTTAATTGAAATAATTTATTGCTTTTTTCTTTATTAAAATGTCAGTAGCTGTTGACCCATTCAATTTTATAAATTATTCAAATTAATTTACATGTTTATTTTTTAATTTTAGAACAATCTTTCCAAAGAAGAAGATATTGTAATAATTTTTGGAA
>ABLG01002235.1:0-18993 GCA_000172435.1 Meloidogyne hapla
CCAAGAACAATTAAAACGGAATTATTGAACCGTTAACAATCCAAAGCAATATTCCCTACCCCTTCATTATTACCACATCAACCCGTAATAACCCACAAACTTCGAATTGTATATGATGGTTCTGCTCATATTGGAAAAGAAAACTCATTAAATGACACACTAGAACCCGGACCCGTAATCTTACCAGACCTTGTCGGAATATTGCTCCGATTTCGTTTCCCACCTATTGTTATAATTACGGATGTAATGAAAGCTTTTCTCCAAATTTCTGTTAACCCTTCACATAGAGATGCAACCCGATTCATTTGGCTTAAATCGATTGAAGAGCCATTGCATAATAATAATTTACAAATTTACCGATTTACCCGAGTCCCTTTCGGCCTTTGTTGCTCTCCGTTTTTATTGGGAGCTACTATTTTACACCACCTTTCACAATTCCCATCACCTCTTTCCGATGAAATTAGTGCTAACACTTATGTGGACAATATTGTCTTTTCAGCCCAAGAAATACAGGAAGCCCAAAAGAAAGTAATTGCGGTTAATTCCCTCTTTCTAAAAGCGAACCTGGAACTCCAAGAGTTTGCTAGCAATTCAAAAGAAGCCCTTGACCCAATTCCTGAAAGCAAAAGATTACAAGGTCCTAACCAGAAAATTCTTGGCCTTTGTTGGAACACCGATTCCGATTTATTAAAAATAACAATACATCCATTCCCCGCTACACAAATACTAACAAAACGAACAATCTTGGCCTTTATTGCTTCTCATTTCGATCCGTTAGGCCTCATTACCCCTTTGCTTTTACCTTTAAAAATATTTATGCAAAAATTATGGGAAAATAAATTTAAATGGGATGATCCACTCCCCACAGATTTGGCTGAAAAATGGCATGCTCTACTGAAAGAATGGACTGAAACAACAAATATTAGTATTCCAAGATTACTCTCCGCCAACTATCAATACCAGGAAGAACAACAACGAGCCTTTTCGCAGCTTGAAGAAGCACCACTACTTGATAAAAAATACCAACTTCATTGTTTCACCGACGCGTCAGAAGCTGCAATGTGTGCAGCAATTTTCATTAGAAGTGTTGATACATCTGATAATAAAATGGATGCAAGACTCATATTCAGTAAGACTAAAGTAAAACCCATAAAATCCACAAAAACCATTCCCATTTTGGAACTCATCGCAATTGTCATGGGCGTTAAAGCCCTTAAATTTGTTCAATCACACCTTTCAAACGTAGATATTGATCCCACACTTAATTTGTGGAGTGACTCCTCCGTAGCTATTTCTTGGATAAATACCAAAATAAACATCCGGGATATATTCGTTTCCAATAGGATTAAAAGCATTCATAAAGTCCCTAATTTAATTATTCGACATGTTTCTGGTCAAGAAAACCCATCCGACCTTGGGACGCGTGGCATTTCCTCAACCCAAGCCCTCTCCTCTAATAATATGTGGTGGAATGGTCCACCTTGGCTCTCACTCCCATCCACCTGCTGGCCAGGCAATAAAGAGGTCAAGCCATTCCTTTCCAATGAATATAAAGGCCCAAAACAAGAAGAAGGAGAGAACCCAATATTTGCCTTTACTGTTACACAAACCCAATCAATTTTTGATCTAACACGCCATTCTAGAGTACACAAAGCTTTACGAACTATAGCTTATGTTATTCGTTTCATTTCATGTTTAAACCCAAAATCTGAAAGATTCCCAATCCCAAATGAAAAATACCCTTCTTTAAAAATAAGCATAATTGAATACCGACGTGCGCTTAATCTAATCCTTTTACAAGAACAGCGCTCATTTCCACCGACAGATAAAGACAATGAAGCCCTAGGCATTTTTACAGACAATCAAAATTTACTCCGTTCTAAAGGTAGATTAGGAAAATCTTCATTACCAATTAGTACTGTAGAACCAATTTATCTTCCGCCAAGCTCACAATTAACGGCACTCATTACGTATGAAACTCACCTAATATACCACCATGCTTCCCCTCTATTTACACTGTCAATATTAAGACGGAACTACTGGATTCCGAGAGGACGGAAGACAGTAGAAAGAATACTTTTCAAATCATGTTTCCCATGCAGGAAGTTCCAAGTTAAGCCATTTGACCCGCCGCCATTTCTGCAATTACCAATTGACCGAGTATCTCCTTCACGGCCTTTTTTGGCCACTGGTCTCGATTATTGTGGTCCGTTACACATAAGGACTGACAAACGATTCCCAAAATCCCCAAACACAAATACGGTAAAAACAAAAAAGTTTTGGGTAGTGGTATGGGTTTGTTTGTCCACTAGAGCCATTTTACTTGATTATGTGCCCGACCAGACCAGTGAAGCTTTCCTACTTGCTTTCAGGCGATTTTGTTCAAAATTCTCACCACCAAATACAATTTATTCGGATAGTGCCCCCACATTCATTTCGTTTAAGAAATTTTTTGAAAATTTACTTTTTCCGCACATTTCCAAATTTGACACATTCCTCACCACACTTACTGAAATTGAAAGTTGCGTAAATTCGAGACCAATTAGTTTTTGTAGTGCCAATCCCGCCGATCCACTCCCACTTCGGCCTATTGATTTCTTACGACCTTTAGGTTTCAATCTCCACAATTGGCCTTTAATGATTAATAAGGAAACCGAAAATGACCCTGACTATTCTCCTCACAGTAATCCCTCATCACTAGAAAATTTGTGGAAAAAACTCTCAAAAACAACAAAACACTTTTGGACCCAATGGCGTGACCAATACTTAGTTTCCCTTCGAGAACGTTTTCATAAAATATCCTCCCAAAATTCTCGTTGGCCTCGAAAAGGAGAGCTAGTATTAATCCACAGTGAATCACCCAAAGCGTTGTGGCCAATAGCCGTAATCGATAAGATAAACTACAACGAAGGTCAATTCCCTGACACAGCACGCATAAAAGTTTCCCATAGTGGAAATATCCTTATCAGATCAGTTTCTCATTTGTATCCACTAGAAACGACGGAGGAAATAGAAAAAAGAAATTCCCAAGAAAAACTAATTACACAGCAGACCAAAGAAAATAAAAATCCCTCCAAAGTTCTGCAGCTCCGTAATAGAGCTATTGTACATTAACATTATTTATCCCTTTTTCCACAATTTTATTTCCCATACTTTAAAATAAACTTTATCCCCTTTTTTTTTAATCACAACTTTATTTTTCTCATCCTTTACAAAATAAGAATAAAATAAACAATTTTTTTCGGGGCGGAGGGCGCTTGAGCGATAAAGCTAATTTATAAAGCCTTCCTTTCATGTACTCCCCCATCATTTTAATAAAATTTTTGTTCATCATTTAATCAATTTAATTAAATTTTTCTTTTTTTTCAATTTCAGCTTTTAAATTTAATGGGAAGCCTTATTTCTTTGGAAATCCTGACAATTGAACTCCATTTATCTCCCGAACAAGACAACAACACCACACATTGGAATTGGATCTTCCTCCCCATTTCCTTGGCCATCATTGCTTTTATTATACTCCTAATCATCAAATTTATTAGATTTCCTCGCCCTAAACCAAACACCAGACGCACCTGGGCCCCTCCTCCCACACTGTTGGTGATTATTTTGATAATAGGAATCACCTTTGTTTTGGAAACACACTCCTTTCCCGGACGCAAACCTCCATTTTTTAAGAAGCCCCCACTTTTCAAACGTCTTGGGAAGCCCTTGGCCAAAAGTACCCTTCCTGTCTTAGCTACTACAGCAGTTTATTTAGGATTCGAAACATTCGCCCAATTCTTAACCGAACATCCCGATCTTTCTGTTGCCGTTTTATCGGTCTTTGGCTGTTTCTTTATTCTCCTCCTTTTGTTGATAGTAAAATTGGCTATCTTTCTGTTTAATTTAATTAAAGCTCCCGCTAACCACCCTCCCCCCCTAACTGAGTTAGAGGAAATAAATTCTAACATCCAGGAGCTGGTTAATCGCACTGATCCTAAACATTAATAACACCCCATTTAATTAATTTAACGTTAAATTTTTACTCAAATTAAATCGAATTACGTTTATTAATTTTTAATTAGAGTTTAAAATTTAACCTAAATTTTAGCTATGTCCAAACGAGTGCCACTAAACAAACGAGTGCCACCTAACCTAATAATCCTTCCCAAGGTTCAACAAACGACACACAACAACTGGCTATGGAATGCGACACCCCTCAACTTGAGGTTGGAATGGCCACGACAGAATCATCGGCTCCACCTGCTTCAATTCTTGCAACACCAATAACGGAAACGACAACACAAGAGCATCCAAGAGTCCAACCACCTTCGCCTACTCCAACAAATGATGACAACAATGAAAAGCTCGATATTCCTCTGCCACCAGGACCACCTCCATTGTCTGCTCTCAAACTCCCTCAACGTTACAAAATCTGCTCACGTGTCCGTATCCTCGACTCTGGCTCAATTCAAAACTTGCCCATCGACGAACACACCATCAAAAAGAATCAAATCAAAAAATGGGAAATGACGCGCAAAAAGAAGCTGAGTAAAAGAATCACGATCACAAAACCAACACCTTTAAAATAAGATATACATTAACCCCAATTACATGGCGAATCTCCTGATTCCGCCTCCACCGCCACCAACGCCAGTCACAATTAAACCAATGCCAATCAATTCCCCATTAACTGCTCAAAATCTTTGTATCCCAAACAATACACTTTCCTTTGTGCCATTCGTTGTGTTGCCAATGCATGCTTTGCCATCTACCACTATCAAACCCTTTTCTTTGGGGGACTGTCGCGTTCTCACGCGAACCGCCAACCAATTTTCCCAAGCTTTTAATCTACAATAAAATATATAAATAATTTTCCTTAACTATATAATCTAAAAAGCTTTTCCCTTGATCGCCTTTTTCCAATTTCATTTTTCACAATAACAATAAAAATTTTTCTCCTCGCTTTTAATAAAATTATTGTTTTGAAATTAAATTGAATAAATCTTTATTGGGAAAAAATAAGTTGGAAATTTAATTAGCATCAATTCGCTAAAACGGCTTTCGGCTTTTTGCAAAAACGGCTTTCTGCGTTCACATCAATTACTCCGCTCTATTCATACATCCAACCCAAAACTCTGGGGAAATGTCTTCAAAACATATGTTATCCCCTTGCTTGAATATGCTTCACCTATATGGAACCCAATTTCCAAGGAATTAACCAAAGATATAGAAAGGGTACAAAAATTTTTCACTAAGGTCGCCCTTTTTAAATGTAGAAAGAAAAAACTTAATTACGCTGACAGGTTAAAACTGTTTCAGCTAGAGTCCCTACAATTCAGAAGATATTATATAGACGTAATAACTTTATATAGAATAATTTTTCACCATACCAATTTAATCCCAGAAGAGCTTTTCACAATAAATAAACGTCCAAGTAGGAAGCACGATTTTATTATCCAGGTCTCACAGAAAAACAACAAAACATTTAACTCTTTCATTAACCGAACCGTAAATATATGGAACCTTCTACCAAAAGATATATTTATAGGGCATTCACTAAACAAATTCAAAATAAATTTAAAACTTTACCTGCCCCAGATTCTACTAAAATTAAAAATAATTACATAATCTGTACACGATTGCATCTTAAACTTAATACTAAATTTACTATTTAATAGAATCCCTGAGTTACTACGTTCCCAGACAGGATTATAATTGTGCCTGTCTTACTTTAATTAACTATACATTCAATTATTTAATTCAAATTTACACTTCTTTACTTATTTTTTTTTTGTTGTTTGTTTTCCTTCGTTCTCCTCCTCCAATATTTTCTTCTTCACAATCCTATATATAAACTCATTTTAAATTCCTAACCCCCACAAACTCATTTTATTTGTTTTGTTTTGATTTTTTAAATCACCCAAGTTTAAGGTTAACTTAATTTGTTTGAGCCATTAAAAGGCCTAAATTTTTCAACTGCTTTTTAACTTTTATTTATTTTTCAATGACTAAACTTACCCGTAATCTTAATTCTGATGTTTCTTAATTGTATATATTTAACCATCCATATTAGTGTTATATTGTATACCCTTTGGACTGAATAAAGATATAATATATAAAAAAATAAATTTTTACGAAAAAAAAAAAAAAAAAAAAATATAATCCTTGACCATTTTTATACTTGACCGTTGTGTAATTTTTAGGAAGGAGAAACTAAGGAAGGAGAAGGAAAGGAAAATGTAGGGAGATAAAGGAAAAGTACCGCTAAAGTTATGGCAATAAATTCGATTTTTTTCGGTTTCGGTTTTTAACCGAAAAAGACGAACCGACCCCTCTGTCCGGGCTCTAATTAAATGAGTTTATAAAAGATTTATTGGATAAAATATAATTAATTTTCCATTTCATTGAGGTTTTATTTAACTATTTATTTTTCCAAATTCTCTACTCCAAGCTGTTGTATAGTTGAATTAATTCTTGTATGTCCAGTTGTATGACGAGAAAAGAGTCTAGGCGCATGGCTTCCAACAGTCATTGGATATATAGAACCAGTCTTTCCTATCATTCGTTTGTACATTACAAAACAGTCACGTTGAATTGATTTGTTCATTGTTAAATAAATAACAGGTGGAATTCCTTAAGTTATTATTAATATATTTAACAAGGTTTTTCAGAAAGTAAACACAAAAGTATTTTCTCTCGAATTGAGAAGAAGTTCATTACATCGAGGGGTTATTTAAATTTAGAGAAATTATATTGAGATTGAATGTATTTCTTATTGAAAAAGTTCAAAACTTTTTAATATGATATTTCCAAAAGAATTAATTATATTTTGACCTGTTATGTCCGAGATTCACTAAATTAATAGCTAGTGAATGGCAGGTAGAAGACGAAGTTGAAAAAATCTATTAAAATGAAACTTTTACCATGAGCATTAACCCAAGCTAATTGTGCAATTATAATTAACATTTCGTTTACATGGAAATATTGCATATAAACATAAATTGAAGCAGCAGTTGCATTAATTAAACTAATTAAAAGAACTTGAACAAATATCTAATTAAATAAAATATAAATAAATTTAAAAATTTTAAAAACCATTTTTTCTGAAAAACTATGTTGTTCTGCAGATTGATTTCTTCCTTTAGATTTTGCAAGTAAAATGAGGTAAAAAGCTACATATGTAACAACTAACATAACCAAAATTATATTGTTATGAATTGTATGTATTATATTCTCATACTGAAAAATATATAAATTTTTTAATGTCTAATAAGAATTTAGGAAGAAATTGAAAAATTTGTCTACTGTATTTCTCTAAAATAGTACCCGGCGACTATTTTCTAATCAAACTCTAGATAGATCATCCTCAGTAGGAGCAGGCCAATGTACAACCGAGCTATAATTTCGTTTAAATGTATCGAACCCCGAAAGCCCTGGCTGAATCCAGGATACAAGTTATAGTTTGATACAGTGACTATTTTATTCGATCGAAAATTTTTCTAATTTTTCCACTTTCTTTAAAAACAAATAAATTTACATACAATTCCATTTGTATCATCAATATAATCGACATGTGGATTAAAAAACCAACTAAAGTAGATTCCACTAAAAATTAATGGCCTTGTACATAATGACATAAAAATTCCATAAATTGTTGGAATTCCTAGCCAAAGGATCATCTTTTTACCTTAATTTGTATAAGTAATATATTAAAAATATACCGTATTTCCTCTAATAGAACCACTGTGGTTCTATTTTTCAACCCTTCTTTTTGGGGTGGTTATAATAGAGATTGTGGTTGTAATTTTCAACCCATTTTAAATTATTTTTCAATTCTTGAAGACCATTAAAAAATAACTATTAAAAAATTTGAAAATATACTTTTAATTCCCTTCTATACAGGTTTTTACATTAAATAATAACTTTTTTGAGAAATTTTTTTTATCTTACTTGAGCCTATCTTTATTTTTAACCATTCAATTACAAATTTACGTCAACCCCCATATCGCTTTGCGGCTGCTAGTTAAGAATTATTTTTGGATTACTTCTAGTTTTTTGCTTAGAGTTTTCTTAAAGAACTCACTCTATATGAATTAAGAATATAAGGGGGTAGAATTGAGAAAAATTTAGGGTTGTAAGAAAAATTAAGGTAAAATGAGATTTCAAAAGAAAATAGGGGTGTGGTTATAATGGAGACTGTGGTTCAAATAGAGGTGTGGTTATAATGGAGACTGTGGTTCAAATAGAGGTGTGGTTCTATTAGAGGAAATACGGTATTCATTTCCATCCATACCGTTAAACCATTTATGTGCCAATTCATCAGACCAAAGTTCGGCACAGCGATTTATAGCCAAAACAGTCTCCATTGTAGATTCGGCACACCAACAACCTTGGAAATTAAAATAATTTTCAGAATTTTAATTAAAATATAAATAACCAAGTCCATAAGCTCCAAAGAAATAAATAAGTTTAGGAGAAGAACAAAAAACATAACCATAATAACCCAAATAACCAGTTAATAATCCATTACATAAAAGTGTTAACATATCAATAACACCAATACAAAACATTATTTTGTAGCAATGACTATTTTTCATTCTTTTCCATATTGAGAACATACAAGGAATATATAAAATCTTAATAGTTAATTATGTAAATAATAGTTTAAATAATAGGTCGGTTAATCGAAACCGAAAACCGGTGTTTTTGATAAAACTGTTTTTGTTTTTGATCAAAACCGGCCATAACCGAAAACCAGGAGTAACGGTTAATAACTGGTCGTGAACAACCCTAGTAATTATTCTAAATTAATTTAATTACCTCATAAATTGCCGACATTGAAAAGAAAAATATTCCAAGCCATTCATGTCTACGTTTTTCCAAAGGTATTTGGTCAATATTATAAGAACTACAATTATATAGACGTTCATATTCATCAGGTTTAAAGAAATAAACATCCATCACAATTTAAAGTTGTATCTTTTTATTAGAAAAAATACCGTAATGATTAAAGATTAAAAAACCTATTTAAAAGGCGGTACGACAATTGAGGACGACAATTGAGGATGTAACAATTGAGGACGACAATTGAGGATGTAACAATTGAGGACGACAATTGAGGACGACAATTGTGGATGAAATATTTGAGGATGGAAAAATCGGCGCAAAACTTTTGGCGTCTTAAAATAAAGTAGTAAGGCCTATATATTTCAGGACCTAGGGTCACTGGGTCTACATTAACAGTATAGCTTATTGAATAATCATGTTTTTCTGATGTTGTAATTGGCCTAAACAACTACAAATTCACATTTGTGTTAAGACGCCAAAAGTTTTGCGCCGATTTTTCCATCCTCAAATATTTCATCCTCAATTGTCGTCCTCAATTGTTACATCCTCAATTGTCGTCCTCAATTGTCATATCCTCACGTGCGTATCCTCAATTGTCGCAACACCATTTAAAATGCGAATTATTATATTTTATTGTATTAATTAATTAAATCTATTTGTTTAAAATTGTTTTAAGAATTATTTTTGATAATTTTTTTTGTTTTGTTTATTTTTTGTATTTAATAAAAAAAAATAGAAGCACGAATTTATACCAAAGAAACGAAAACATTTATTTAAATTTTATTTATTTTATAGCCCCTCAGTGCAAAACTTTTGAAATTTTATCATGTCAATAGAACCTTTTAGTAATTTACGTTAGAAAAATTTGATAGAAAAATTATAATAAAAGCTTCTTTATTTCTCTGAACATAACCATAAGATAAACATAATTTATACGCTTAGATTAATAAATTTTCCTTATTATTTTCATCATTATTAGATTTAAAATGCATTATTAAATATAAAAAATTAAATTAAAATTTATTTAATTTTTTTAATAGCAGATGTTTATTAATTATATATTTTATTAGAAATTAATTTAAGATATAAAAATTAAAGAGAAATTAAAACTAAAAATTATATAAACTAAATTCTATTTAAAATAGTTTAAAATAATTTTTAGGTAAAAAAATTTTAAATTAGCCTAATTTTAATAAAATACATTTTATATATAACAATTTACATGATATAATTTTAAAATTAAATATTTTTAATTAAAAATTAAGTATATTTTATTTTGTTCATTTGTTTCTTTTATAATGGATAGAGGAAATTCCGTCCTAGACAAAAAATAATATTATTTATTGGCAACATTATATTTTAATAATTAAATATTTTTTATTAATAATTGGAATTAATAAAAAATAATTTATATTATTTTTTAATAATGTAAATTAATTATTATAATATATTAAAAGTTCGAAAGCCTAAAATTGAAAAATAGATTAAATTTTTAAAATTACAACTAAAAATTCTTTAATATTTAGCTTCCGGATAAAACTAATGAAATTGGAACCAACGGCCACTGGCCAAAGTGTTTGGAAGTGTTTGGTAATCGTACATCGTACCTGCCTAATTTTGCCCTCGTACTCGACCAGACACGCAAATAGAGTAATTTGTAAGAAAAAATAGATATTTTCCCTTTTCTTTCAACAGAAACTACGAGTGGTACGACAGGGTTTTGCTCGTACTCGTACTTGCCCTATTTTTGACCTCGTACATCGTACTTCTACCAGCCTATTTTTGTACTCGTACTTCGTACACAGGTATGAGTACGAATTTTGGTACGAGCAGTACCATGTCCTAAGCATCCAGTACCACCCTTAACAATTGTTATATCACGCAATAGAATATTTATAGTTATAAATAGAGTAGAGCGAGACCGAGACTTTAGGCGAAAACCGAGACCTAGATTTACCGAGACGGAAAAACCCGAGATCGAGACTCAAATTTTCGGCCGAGACCGAGACTAACCGAGACTTAAAAATAAAAAATCGAAATAAGTTTATTTTTTAATATCAATTATTATTCAATGTCCTGTAGATCTTCCTCTTCTTCAGATTCATTTTCATCTAATTCCTGTTCAATTTGTGGCCCCATCAGTAATTTGTCCATATTTGCCTTTACGAATAGAATTTTCTCCACCATGTCTCCAGAAATTCTTGGATTAAACAAAATTAATATAATTAACCTTGTTTTTAATTACCGGTTTCTGAGAGTATTGCCAAAAATGATCCAGGCTTTCGAAAAAAGCCTTTCAGAGCTAATTGATGTTGAAGGGATTGAGTGAACAATGCGCGCCAAAGGAAGCAAATCTGGAAATTGCTGGCCATTTTCTCTCCACCACTTGAAAATATCGATATTAGGTGGTGGGCGACCAATTGCTCTAAGTGCAGCTAATTGCAGTTGAATTCTGTTAGCTTGATTTTCCTGTGAATCTGCAGAAATATTAGACAAATTTCCTGGCGATTTTGGCTTCCAGATATCATCTGGAAAATACAAAATAATTGTTTTAAAATAAGGGATTCTAATACATCTTGTAACACTCTCATCGCTCATATCTGTTTCATCATCATCCAATAACTTATTATTTATATTATTATTTATTAAGATTATAAAACCTGAGTGTTACTCGAACTCTCACTATCACTGAACTTCAAAACATTGAATTCGGATGAATGACATGATTCAAGATGCCTCCATAATCCTTTAGTATTGCCATCTTTTCGTTTCAATTTCTTCGAACAAATTTTGCAAATTGCCTCCTCCTGAGAAAGTTTGTTAAAATGCTTCCAAATATCAGACATTTCTGACAACTAAATCTTAAAATAATTTATTGGTTTGCTGAATTTTACGTTCTCGCCACAAATGTGAAAGTTGAATATAAAAACAAAATGCCAAACATTATGTATTTAAATTTATGTTAAAATATTAACCTATAGGGGTGTATAATAAGTCTCGGTCTCGGCGAGACAAGGGGCGAGACTCTTGGTCTCGGTTCCGAGACCGAGATCAACAAAACCGAGACCGAGACTTGAAAATGGGCGAGACTCTCGTCTCGGTCTCGGCGAGACTCTCGGTCTCGCTCTACTCTAGTTATAAATGAAAATTGTATTGAAAATTGTATCATTTTCTATGTATTTAAATATTTCTGAATTGTCGGCATGTACAGAAATGTAAAAATATTATATAATTTCTGAACTTGGTGTTATCTTACTAAACAATTTTGTTATATTTATATATTTGATAAATTTATAGCTGAGGTAGGGAAACAATATTTTGTTGATTGTTCAAACAACATTTCTTCTAATACGCTGATGTGTACAGACACGTGCTTGACTTCCGGTAGTTATTGGTTGTACTGTAACTTTTTTCCCTATAATTTTCCTAAACATTTCGATGCAGTCATTTTGGATTGATTTATTCAAGGTTAGATAAATAACTGGAGGAATTCCTTAAAAATATTTTTTATTTATATTCCATTTGTATGTTTAGGCTACGGATTGGATAACAAGAAATATATATATATTGCTTCTAACATTAAATCTGATTTATACTTTGCTTTTTCTAAAGCAAAATTATTTACCGTGAGCATTCAACCAGCAGAATGACCCAATTATAATAATTATTTCATTGACATGAACGTATTGCATGAAGACATAAATTGAAGCACCAACTGCATTGAATAAACCGATTAACAGAACTTGAATAAAAATCTATAATGGAAATAGTTTTTTTGAAACAATTTAAAGAAAAAACCATTTTTTCTGAAAAACTTTGTTGGTCAACTGAATGTACTCTTCCTTTAGATTTTATCAACAAAATAATATAGAAAGTAATATAATTAACCAATAATACAATTAATAAAGTAATATTATGGATTGAATGAAAAATGTTTTCATACTGAAGAAATTAAAATTTATTCGAAAAAATTTTAATCTAGAACCTCTTCATTATTGCTATCAATATAGCCAACGTGCGGATTGAAAAACCAGCTAAAATAAATGCCACTAAATGCAATTGGGCGTGTTACTATGGCCATGAATAATCCATAGAAAATTGGAACTCCAAGCCAGATAAGCAATTTTTTGCCTAAAAATAAATTCCTGGAATTAATTTATTTAAATTTTAATTACCTTCAAAAAGTATATTTCCCAATTCATCAGACAAGAGCTCAATACAACGGTTAATAGCTAAAATTCCTTCCATTGTTGACTCAGCAGACCAACATCCTAATATAATCGAGAATTATTAATTAAATAGAAAAAATAACCAAGTCCATAAGCACCAGCAATATATATTAACCGAGGAGAAGAACAAAAAACATAACCATAATAACCCAAATAACCAGTTAATAATCCATTACATAAAAGTGTTAACATATCAATAACACCAATACAAAACATTATTTTGTAGCAATGACTATTTTTCATTCTTTTCCATATTGAGAACATACAAGGAATATATAAAATCTGATGCAAAAAGAAAAATTTTAAATTACAAAATTTTAAAATTTCTTTAAAATCTGTCAAAAAATTCCCTAATAGGTTGTTAACCGTCCCCGCTTACCCTCGGAGAAACGGGGAAGGGGAGGTCATTTTCTCCCGTTTTTAATCGGAATTAACCTCCACTTTGAATAAGTTCCCAATTTTATCCTGAAGGGTAAAAAGCAGTGCTTGGAAATTTTGAATTTGGTCGTACTGTACCTCGTACCTCCCTTATATTTTGCTTCGTACTCGTACCTCGTATCAGCCATTTTTTGCCCTCGCATCTAGTAACAGTACCTCTTACTTCCTCTTACTTAATAAATATACAAGAAAATCGAAATTTTTTTATTTTTTTGTGCCGTTATTCCAAATTCTTTTTTAAGTTTTTTCTCTTATTTATTATCTTAATAAAATTGTCCAGAGCCCTAATATTAAAACTCTCACTTAAATCAAGTGAGTGTTTTTATTTCAATAAAATCCCACTTTAATTTTTTATTTAAATTTTTACTTCATAAATCGCTGATAGAGAAAATAAAAATATTCCAAGCCATTCATGTCTACGTTTTTCCAAAGGTATTTGGTCGATATTATAAAAACTACAATTATATAGACGTTCATATTCATCAGGTTTAGAGAAATAAACATCCATTTATTTATAAATTAAGTATTTTAATTTTCCTCTAGTTAAAGTAAAAATCCTATAATTTGGATGTTGAATTATGACTTAATTTATAAAATTCCTATGCTTATATATTTTTTAAAACAAAATAATTACAAGATAATTATTATATTTTACTCATAAAATTTCGCAAACAAATACGATAATGAAACATTTACTTTGATAATTATTTAAAAAAAGTATGTAAGTACTTTAAAAAGTATGCACTTTAGCGCAATAAAGTTAAAGATATAAGGAAATCTACTAGCACTATAAATTTAAGCCTTTCGGCTCAATTGCATGTTAGACAATTTGCGAAAAAGCATGGGGTCTTATAATTTTGATATGGACTTTATTTAAAATCTAAATAATAATTAAATGGTGCGAATTAAAACTAGTCTGTCTGACATTATTTATAAATAATTAAATACAAAAATTTTAAAAATTGTAGCGAAAACCAATATTTAATATATTTTTTTTTATTTTTCCCACACTGTGTTTTTATACAATTTAAAAATCCCAACCAAAACTTTGTTTACCATACAAGGTACCCAACTTTTAGAAGCTAACAATATTTTCCCGTCTTACAGGTTCTTTCTATTCAAATATTCTTAATGAAGACGCTTATAAACTTGATGCCTTTGCCAATGCTCAAGACCAAATGGATTGATCTCAGATCTAAAAACCTCCAGAAGTATAAAACCTGTAAAAGAATATTTTTGCAACTTTTAATCGCACAAATTTTGCGTCATGAAATTTTTAACAATTTTACTAAGCTATAAATATTTTGTGTAAAGATACCGTATTTCCTCTAATTGAAAGACCCCTTCCTATTGAATGACCCCCTCCAATAGAGTGACCCTCAGCGAGGGTAATGAAAAATAGAGTGACCGGTCATTCTATTAGAGGAAATACGGTATATTAATTAGTAGTCAAGGTAATATACATTTTGTAGTTTATTTTTTTTAATAATATAAGTAAAATTCTAAAGAAAAAGCGAAATTGTTTTTTTATTTATTTGGTTGGAAAAATCATTAAGGTTGATTTACAAAAAGATTTTTAACTTTTTTTGAATTTCAAAGAAGTTAGATGTATATAGTTGAATTTATTCAATATATCGTTAATATAATAGAGCAATTAATTAAAAATGTTTACTAATTATTCTACTACTCTTCAATATTAATATAAAAGATCTTTACCTAATAAAAAAGAAAAGAAGAAACAATTATTCTGAAACTTTAGTCAAGAATTTGTAAAATAAAATTTGAATGTTTTCTGTTCTCAAAAATGTTCTTATACATAATAGTTTAATCAAGGATATTCTTTGTTCATTTAGAGTAGCACAAGACTGTGATTCTTAGAAAAATCGACGCAAAGGTGAGGTCAAAAGACTAGATCAAATTAAAAGAATTAAATAGCTCATACGGTCTCGTCCTACTCTAATTTCATTAAAATTCTTCATTTTGTTGTGGCAAACACTCAACACCTGCTTGTTGTAACATGTTAACTGGAGCCCTTGTAGTACTGCTATGTGACATAAATGGTGGATGGCTTCCTTTAGTTATCGGATGTACAGTAACGTTCTTTCGAATAATTTTCTTAAACATTCCGATACAATCACGTTGAATTGATTTGTTCATTGTTAGTTAAATAACAGGAGGAATTCCTTTTTTGGAATATTTTAAGTCAAAACATTTATTTCAATCTTTTTGTCATACCGTGAGCATTAACCCAATTAAATTGTGCAATTAAAATTAACATTTCGTTTACATGGAAATATTGCATATAAACATAAATACCAGCTGCAGATGCATTAATTAAACTAATTATGAGAACTTGAAGAAAAATCTGAATTAAAAAGAACAACTAAAAAATTATTTTAGTTTTAAACCATTTTTTCAGAAAAAGTGTTTTGTTCGGTTGATTGTCCTCTACCTTTGGATTTAGCTAGCAAAATGAGATAAAATGTAATATATATAACCACTAATAATGGCAATATTGCATTATTGTGAATTGAATGAAGTATATTCTCATACTTAAAATAATTATATTATCTGGCATTTATAATGAGGTATTAAATGTAAATAAATGCTTGGATGATTTGGATATTACATCCTGAAGTTGGATTAACCATATTATCACACGATATACCAACTCATCCTTATTGGACATTAAAGGTCTTTAAATAAATAAGTTTTGTGAGTTATTTTTGCCAGTATTAGAATGACAAACTTAAATCTGTCTAAATAAGACACCCCAAGAAAACTTTCTATATTATGAACTACAAACAAATCAATAATTTACAATTCCATTAGTATCATCAATATAATCAATATGTGGATTGAAAAACCAGCTAAAATGTATGCTACTGAAAGTTACAGGTTTTGTATAGAATGCCACCGCTAATCCATAAATTACTGGAACGAACATCCAAATAACAAGCTTTATTCCTTGAAGAAATTTAGAATAATGTATTTTTATTTTTAGAATTACCGTTAAACCATTTATCTGCCAAAACATCAGACCAAAGTTCGGCACAGCGATTTATAGCCAAAACAACCTCCATTACTGATTCCGCACACCAACAACCTTAATTAATTGACATACTAATCTTAATTTATTTTTACCTAGTCCATAAGCTCCAGCAATATAAATTAGTCGTGGAGAAGAACAAAAAACATAACCATAATAACCCAAATAACCAGTTAATAATCCATTACATAAAAGTGTTAACATATCAATAACACCAATACAAAACATTATTTTGTAGCAATGACTATTTTTCATTCTTTTCCATATTGAGAACATACAAGGAATATATAAAATCTTAATAGTTAATTATGTAAATAATAGTTTAAATAATAGGTCGGTTAATCGAAACCGAAAACCGGTGTTTTTGATAAAACTTTTTTGTTTTTGATCAAAACCGGGTATCAGAACCGGCCATAACCGAAAACTGGTCGTAAAAAGCCCTAGTAATTATTCCAAATTAATTTAATTGTACCTCATAAATCGCTGATAGAGAAAATAAAAATATTCCAAGCCATTCATGTCTACGTTTTTCCAAAGGTATTTGGTCAATATTATAAGAACTACAATTATATAGACGTTCATATTCATCAGATTTAAAGAAATAAACATCCATTTATTTAAATATATCAATTTAATTCTATTTTCATATACCGCATTTACTCTATTAATTACCCTCTCTCTAATAATTGATACAATAATTAGTAATTATTGTTTACGTGCTCTGAGAAGCACGAATCCGTTGTTATTTTCATGTTACCGTATTTCCTAAAATAGAGCCCTACCTTGAATTAGAACCCCACCTTGAAATAGAGCCGGGTATCAGAACCGGCCATTTTGTTTGCGATGGGGTTTAGTTAATCGATTGGGGTTTAAGTTTACTTATTAGTTTAATTATTTGGGGTTTAAATAATTAATTAAATTCTTCTTTCAAAGTCATATTGGCTTAAATTTATGGTGAATGGAACATTCAAGCGTAGTTTGAAGGGAACTTTCAAAAGAAGGGTGAAGGGAACCTTCAAAAGTATAGTGAAGGATAGGTTGAAGGGAACATCCACTGCTAAAGTGATTTTTCAATTGATATTAAATATTTTTGAATTAATTAAATTATTAAAATCGATGCCGAAATTGTTAAAGTTTTACTTTATTTTTGGCTAAAATACTTCTCGCTTATAGTTGAAAAATAGAGCCCCACCCTGAAGTAGAACCCCACCTTGAAATAGAGCCCCTCTATAGCGGATAGTTGAAAAATAGAGCCCCACCCTGAAGTAGAACCCCACCTTGAAATAGAGCCCCACTATAGCGGATAGTTGAAAAATAGAGCCCCACCCTGAAGTAGAACCCCACCTTGAAATAGAGCCCCACTATAGCGGATAGTTGAAAAATAGAGCCCCATGGGGCTCTATTTTAGGAAATACGGTATGTGGTTAAGATGTTGTATATTCTTAAATTCCTATTTTTTCCTATTTAGGATTTTAGAATTACCCTTGAACACATAGAAATTTTTTAATTTGCATTTATTTCTTTCCTATTTTCCTACCTATTTTTGATTTTTTTTTCTAAAATTCAGGCCCTAATAATCACCCAAAGTAATTATTGGAGTAAATACGGTAGACTTGCAAAAATACTTAAATATGTCTTCCTTTCAAAAACGTTTTAAAATCTTACAAATTTCTCCTTCCAAAATCATCTAATTAAAATACAATCAAAATAAAATTATGTTCAAAAACTTTTCTTAAAACTTTTTGGTATTTTTTTAAAATCAAGACATTTTATGTAGAAAATCAGTAATTGGCAGTCTACAAATTAAATGTGTACAACAAAAATTATAATTTTAGAATAATTAATTTTATTTAAAATTATTTATTTATATACCGTTAAATTGCCTATATAAAATTATAATTAGTCAATAATTATTTCACTATGAAAATTCCATTGACGATATGGCAACATTTATAATAATTATTTTAATAAAAAATTAAAAGTGGAAATGAACAATTATAAAAAATTAAAATTCACCTTTATTTTAAAATATAATTCTAAATTCTTTCATATTTTTAATAAGAAATATTTTAAATAATACTTTAATTATTCTTTAGTAATTTATTTAAAAATTTTTAACAACGGGTAAATCAAGAGTAAATATAAAAAAATTAAAAAAATAATTAACTAAAATTTTATTTTATTACGGAAGGATGTAGTTATTAAATAGTTATTCTTTATTTCAAAAAAATTTTTTTTTAATTTGTGTACTTTGTTATTATATATAGGGCGCGGATTTTTGTGATCGGTAAATCATAAAAATGTATGACTTTATGACCAAAAAAAGCTCAAAATATATCGAGAGTTGACTTTATCGAGAGTTTGTCTGGGAGCTTCTAAAAAGAACAAAATACGAATATTTATTCATAAATTTATTAATTTTTGTGCACAATATTTTGGAATGGATAA